>QANX01003285.1:9123-257578 GCA_003254975.1 Ochetophila trinervis
CCGTGGACTACCATCGGCATTTCGCATCGGCATCGCATCCGCTTATCGCATCTGTTTATTACTTCTTCTTATGTATTAGACTCTGATCTTATTCTGTTCATGTTGGATTTGTATTATTTATATTTTTGTCTATCACGCTTAGTGGCTCTGTCATTTCCACCTACTTCATATATTGTTTCTTAATTATTCAGCATGACTCGTTGATTTATTGTGGTGCTTATTTTATCTACATTTCGTTCATATCTTATTTACTATTCGTCCCATTATTGTTTACTTGTTTATTTGATTATTACCCCTTTCAGAGGAGGATTCTGTCGGTTGCCCCGAGGGATTCTGGTGGAATCTTCCTCAGGCGGGGCCTCTCTGGGAAATCCGGAGGGATTTCCAGGGCGGGTCCTGTCATAGTTCCTTTCGATCAAAATCCTATCATCAACATCATCCTGGGATCATCTGATGGCGCATTCAAGCTGTTCCGCATACGGAAGCTTGCTTTTGTCAGGAGCCTGTAAATAAAGTCATGCAAGGATTCAGATAAAAAAATGAAGTTTGTCTAAGTGTGTTAGCAGTTAAAGTCCTTCATACATGAGGTTAAGATGGTGCATCAGAAGCCTCTTTATTTTGAGTCTTTCGGCCTTTGTAGGGGTTGGTCTGCATGATAGCAAATTTGAAGCTGAATATCTGCAAATAAAAAATTCAGTTGAGTAAAAAAAATATATATTTGTATATTTTATATTTATTTTATTTGTGTGGGAGATAGATATAATTGCATGCAGGTTCGGGGCATTGTCCACATCCAAGCCCAGCGCACATCAAGCCCAAGCCACGATCCGCGCTCCAGTCCAGCCCAGCTCCTATGCCAAGTCCATCCGCACTCCAGTCCAGCCCAACTCCTGTTCCAAGTCCATTCGCGCTCCAGTCCAGCAAACTATGTGCCTGAGCTCGTCCATCATATCTAGCCCTGCAGTAGCCCACTTGCGTGTCCAATCCAGCAATCCAGCCGCTGTAGATCCATGTCAAGCCGTTGAGCCTCTGCTCCGCGCCCAAGTCCATCCACGATCCAGCCCTGCAGGAGCCCATTTGCGCATCCAATCCAACAGTCCAGCCGCTGCAGATCCAAGTTAAGCCTGTTGAGCCTTCGGTCCACGCCCAAGTCCATCCACGATCCAGCCCTGCAACAGCCCATTTGCGTGTCCAATCCAGCAGTCCAGCCGCTGCAGATCCAAGTCAAGGTCGTTGCGCCTTCTGTCGACTCCCAAGTCCATTCGCGTCCAAGCCCAGCTGCGTGCCCATGTCGCCCAAGCCATCCAGCCCACACGTGTTCAGCCAGTTCTCAAACCGACATTCCACAGTAGCCCGTGTTCTACAGTAGCCCTCGTCCAGCAAGCCGCGTCTCCTGCACCCTACTCATGATCAATGGCTGAAACTTTTTGAGGTTTCCACCAAGGCCAAATCTTTGGCACTTTTCTCCGATGAAAAGGTTGACACAACCGTCTCCAGCGTAGTCGCCGATTCTAGTCAAGCCGCGAGGAAAATCTTGGTAAGTTAGCATGCAATTTGAAACTAGTCCAGCTCGCCACGAACCCAATCGCGCCGCTAAACATCAATGTCGTCTGCGACTCCAGATCACCGGAAATTCCTTAGGTACACGATATGTATTCGAATCACTAAACAAGCCTTCAACATTGACCGATGTTTTTTCTCATTTTCATGGGAGATCGCCGGACAGGATATACATGGGATGTTTTGGAGTTTATATTTTTTTTGTTGCAAAGAAAAGAAATAAAAAAAAGCAAAGAAACATGGCAGTGGAACAAAAGGAACCTTTAGTTTTCTTACTTGATGGTGGACAAAGGAGATTGATCCACAGATTTGAATTTTTTTTTTTTTTTTTGCTGTAGGAGTTCTGCCAGAAACAAACCACTGCAAATAAAAGAAGAACAAAAAAAATGTTTGAATATATCTATACACACAGGAGTATAAAAATAGAAGATTTTTGGACGTGGAGATTACTGCAAAGAGAATAGTTAAAAAGGTTGCAGCAAGGTTGGAGTTTTTTTTTTTTTTTTTTGCCAGCGAGGCTAGTTAAGGAATTATACATATAGTTTTATATATGTATATATATGGTTTAAAATTTAAAAAAAATTATATATATATAATTGTGGCATGAACGTTTGACATTCAGTTTTTGATTCAGTTTGTGATCTGATTACCAAGATTAAATGGTATGATGTTCAAGGTTGGAATAAATCTTGGCAAGGAAGGATGTTGTTGTTAAGTTGGAATTTTTTGTCTAGTATTTATGGAAAGAAATCGGTAGGAGAATAACAAGCGATAGACTGCTCAATCTCAAACTTGGAAATTGAAAATATTGCTATATTTTCGTATAGGAAAAAGGCAGTCCGCTAAATCTGAGGTTTTCCAATTGTTTTCTTTAATAAGATGAATACGATTAGTTTGAAAAAAATTATAATGAGGATGGCTACAAATTTTAATTGATGGCAAGGATTTGAGCAAGGACATGTCTTAATTGACAGGACTCGCCCCGGAAATCCCTCCGGATTTCCCGGAGAGGCCCCGCCTGAGGAAGATTCCACCAGAACCCTTCGGGACAACCGACAGAATCCTCATCCGAAATGGAGTAATAATCAAATAAACAAGTAAACAATAATGGGATGAATAGTAAATAAGATATGAACGAAAAGTAGATAAAATAAGCACCACAATAAATCAACGAGTCATAATGAATAAATAAGAAACAATATATGAAGTAGGTGGAAATGACAGAGCCACTAAGAGTGATAGACAAAAATATAAATAATACAAATCCAACATGAACAGAATAAGATCAGAGTCTAATACATAAGAAGAAGTAATAAACAGATGCGATAAGCGGATGCGATGCCGATGCGAAATGCCGATGGTAGTCCACGGGAACCTGCAACTAGGACCTAGGGAACGAAGTAAAATAACAAAACGTGAGATATAAATATCTCCGTGAGTGCTCCTAGATAACTACAAAATACAATTTCAGCCGTTAAAACCTTTACACTCAAACCTCACGTCACTCAGTTGAAAGGTTCCCCGTTTTGAAAATCATTTCGCAAAACCCTCGGTTTACCCCAAATCATTAAATCAATAAAAACGGTTTAGGGGCGAAAACGTAATTTAAAACAATTATCGAAATCACGTACCAAACACTAAAAAACGTAAATGAAATCCATAATAATTAATTGATGGTCAAACCCAATTTCATAAACGATCAAGCAAAAGGGTCAAAATCTGAAACCAAAAGCCATAGGCCACAATCAATAAAATCAAACCATCAATTTAAAATCAGAAACCAACCAATATAAAACCAAATCGGNAATTTGAATATTTTAATATTTTTGAAAAACGGGATGTTACAAAACCAAATCCGGTATAAAATCCGCAATGAATCAGAACCATCATAAAACCAACCGGTATAAATCAGCAATCAATATAAAACCAAATCCGGTATAAAATCCGCAATGAATCAGAACCATCATAAAACCAACCGGTATAAATCAGCAATCAATATAAAACCAAATCCGGTATAAAATCCGCAATGAATCAGAACCATCATAAAACCAACCGGTACCACAGCATATATCGTGCCGTGTGACCCTCAGCGTCCTGACGGCGTCACAGGCGGGGGAGGGGGGCTCAGTCATCACAACGAATCGGCGTCCCAAATCCGTCATGGCAGGATCCTCATCATCTCTCTCTCGACACGTGTCCGCAGCAGAGGATGGCATATATAATTATAATAATAATAATAATAATAGCGCGCATAGAACTCATATAACTCGGTACATCTCGATACAGTGTGGTACTCCTCAAAATCATTTATAAAATCATCCATGATATCATAAATTTCTCAAATCCTTTATTTTTAAAACCATTTTGCAAATCCTTTTAAATCAATATAAAACCAAATCCGGTATAAAATCCGTAATGAATCAAAACTATCATAAAATCAACCGGTACCACAGCATATATCGTGCCGTGTGACCCTCAGCGTCCTGACGGCGTCACAGGCGGGGGAGGGGGGCTCAGTCATCACAACGAATCGGCGTCCCAAATCCGTCATGGCAGGATCCTCATCATCTCTCTCTCGACACGTGTCCGCAGCAGAGGATGGCATATATAATAATAATAATAATAATAATAGCGCGCATAGAACTCATATAACTCGGTACATCTCGATACAGTGTGGTACTCCTCAAAATCATTTATAAAATCATCCATGATATCATCAATTTTTCAAATCCTTTATTTTTAAAACCATTTTTGCAAATCCTTTTAGTTTTTAAACAATTTTCCAAAATCTTCTATTTAACAGAATTTATAAGTGTGGTACTCCTCAAAATCATTTATAAAATCATCCATGATCGAATATCAAAAATTTTCCAAATCCTTTTATTTTTAAACAATTTTCCAAAATCTTCTCTTTGAAAATTTTTACGAAAACAATCAAATATTTCGCATATCAGAAAATTGCCCCAAAAATTCTTAAATTTCGCAAAGCCATAGTTTTTCTTTAAAATCACCAAATTTCCACAATATCGTAAAATCTCCAAAACATTTCAAATTCGCTAAATACCAATTAAAACACAAATTTCGTAAATATTCCAATAAATATGAAATCTATCAAATCATAAAATCAACTCATGCAAATATTTAAATCATCATAAAACATATTTAATAATCTTAATTTAAATGCACAAGAAAATTTAATCAAAACAAATTAATAGAAATGAAATCAAATATAGCATATATTCCCAAATGATTTAGAAAATAAATGCACTCACAGGTCTGAAGCGTGCTCCTGCTGGATCTCCGGTCCAGCCCTCGATCGCGTACGAGCACCTAAAAGAATTTACCGAAAATAACTTTTTAAAAAAAATCAAAAAATTAACCAAAGGCTCGTAGAATCCTCTAAGCCTCCAAATACAAGATTAAAACACTAAATACTAAGATTGCCCAACATTTTCAGTAATTACGAAAATATCACAATATTTTCGAAAATTACAAAAATGCCCTTAATCGGCAAAATCCCTAAATTCAATGGATTTTTCCGTTTCAAGTCCGATTTCAACAAACTTTATACCGAAACAAAATTGAAGATGCAAGGAACGAGAATCTACCTTCAATTTCAAGATTCGTTGTAGCAATTGATCGGAATCGATCCCGGAAGATCGGACCTCAACCAGAATTGGGCGTTTCCAAATCCGACCGAAATTGGGTCAAATTGACTGGACAGCAAGCTTGCCCACGACCCCCGGAATGCGTTGGGACGGGAGTTGAGCAACCACTCGCCGGCGGTGGAGCAAAATGGCGGCGGCGCGTGAGGCTCGGTCACGGCGGCGCGTGGGGCGCGTGTGGTGGTCGTCAGAGCTCTGGAAAGTGCAGATCTGGTCGCCGGCGTGTTCTGAAGCTCGTGGTGGTGGCTGTGTTGTGCCACTCGCCGGCGATAGGAGCAGATCTAGCCGGAAAGGTGACTGCCTCGGGGTGGTTTTTCCGAGACTTTGCGGCGGTTTTCCGGCGTGCTCCGGCAGTTTCCGGCGTCAAACTTGGTACCAAAAAGTAGATCGTCGCACCAGCTTTCCAACGGTACCAAGAACTCTCCTTAACTCCACCAGAACAATGAGATATGGCCGGCCAAAGGTGGTGTCGCGACTGTTCAAACTGTTCACGAGCTCTCGGTTTTGTTGCGATTTCCGGCGATCCAGGTGGTTTCACGGCAAACCACCGGTGGGGAAAGGAAAAGGAGGTTGCCGGCTTCAAGTTTCGTGTTGGAGCCGGTCCGATCCGGTGGCGGAAACAGCCGTTACCGGCGAAAGAAATGAGGCGCGGGGGTGGTGGAACTAACGCGGATAAGGTCTGGAAATTTCTAGACTTGGCCAAAATTTAAGGATGCAGACAGGGGCATTTTCGTCCTTTTAAGTCCAGTCTCAACCAAATTACCAAATTGCCACTCACACAAATTTAACTATAACTTCTCGGTCTTAACTCCGAATCGAGCGTGCTGCTAGTCTACGAACTCGTATCGACTAGCTCTACACAACGGTACCCCGGTCAAAACCATAGCACGCTCACACAAAAAGTCAACTCCGAGCCCACTAAAAGTCAAACTTGAAAATTTTATTATTTTTCTCGAAACGGGATGTTACATAAGTAGCAAAGTTTTTATAAGGATTATGATATAGCCCTATTAAGAGTATTTAGTTTTTAATGCATGTTTGGTTTTAATTCATGTTGATTGTTAATATTTCATTGTAGTTCTTAATGCTTTCATGAAATGGATAGATATAGTATACTAGCTTAGAAATAAGGGATATAATATGGAAAGGCAATGAAATACATGGAAATAGAAATATTGCATGCCTTAGTGACAATAGCTTATTGGGTTTGCATGTCTTAGGGCTTAAATTTCGGTGTTTAGATTAGGAATAATTAAATACCTTGTGCTTGCTAGACTATAATGAATTGAGGAATCAACTTCTAGTTACTTTTTGTCAAAGGGAAATTAACTAATGAATTTGTCATGCATTAAGGCTAAATAAGTGTAATAGTGGTGAAGTCATATTTTTTGTTCCATCAATATTTTTGAACCTTTACTAATTTACTTTAGTTGCCTTGTCTTGTATTCTTAATTGCTTTCATTTTAATTCTTGCTTTGTTACACAAAACAACTCAATCGAAAAATCTGCTTTTACTTTTCTTAATTTGATTAGCAATAAAATTTATTTTTCTTCACTAGAGACATTATTTTTCATGGGATCGATATTCGGTTATCTTATAAAAACCACTTTATGACTTGTTTATTCGTGCACTTGCGAGTTATCAATTTTCACTACAACATAATCTGTACTGAATAAATCATATATGGAGCTAAACATGAAATTTTTTTGCTGTTCTAGTTGCAAATGATTCATAGTTTATCAAGGTTTATTTATGTAAAGTTTCATTACAATTGGATTAGCCAATCAGTACCAGTTTGATTTTTACATTGAACATTTTTAGCCGTTGCGACAGACTTACACATTTTTGGGGTAATTGACGTTTGAGTGCCTTCCAAGTGTTCATTTTGTGTAATGAAGATATACTTAGAAATATAAGACATAGAACTAATTTTTGCAACTGGATTTAGTTAATTCGGAGTTCATTTGGTTATCTAAATTGGACTTGGAATCTGCCTAACGAACATTGAGGATATAAAGGGAAGCGTCTTTGCCAACTAGGATGCCACCTTTGCATGGATGATTGGGGTTTCCACATCATCACTCTCCAGCCATGTGTGTTATTATTGTCACATCACATACCACTTGGGAAGTCTAGATTATTCCAATAAAATTAATTTAATATTAATTGGAGAATGAACTAGAATTGGAAAGAGATTAAATTACTAAGTCGATATGGATTACTTTCCTAATCTAATTGATAGTGTGACATCATTTTGAAGACATCGATGTCTTATTTATCCCCGTAGGACCATCCATGTGACATATAATAGGAAGATTTGATTTTTAGTTAATATTTTGTTTCCTATTATCTTGGAAAAATAAGATTAGGGTAAAGTTATAACTTTAGAGTTATTCCTAACTCTACTAGCACTTTTTTCCTATAAATACCCTACACCTTGAAGCTTTAAAAAGAAAAGTCTTCTCTTTTACATTGTTTTTAGTTCTCTTTTAGATTATTTTTCACACAATTCTAGAGGTTTAGAGCAAAGGAATTTCAGCTACAACAAGGATTTAGAGAAGGAAGAATTTTGGCCAACATCTTTGGAGGAATGCAACTTTGGTTTTGAGGCATATTTGTAGAAGCAATTGAAGGAAGAACAAGGGGGTGAATTCGGCAGCCACAAGCTTTGGGATTTGTTTTCTCTATTCTTCTTCTTTTTGTCATTGATAATATGTTTTATTTTGATTTCTTGATGGCTATTTCTAAGAACATGAGTAGCTAAACTTTTATAAGGATAATGATGTAGCCCTATTTTGACTATTTAGTTTTTAATGCATGTTTGGTTTTAATTCATATTGAGAGTTAATATTTCATTGTAGTTCTTAATGCTTTCAAGAAAAGGTGAATAGATCTAGTATTATATTGGTTTTGAAATAAGGGATATAATATGGAATGGCAATGAAATACATGGGAATAGGAATATTGCATGCCTTAGTGACAACTATGACAAACGTTTATTGTGTTTGCATGTCTCAGAGCTTAAATTTCGGTATTTACATTAGGAATAATTAAATAAAATGTGCTGGCTAAACTAGAATGCATTGAGGAATCAACTTTTAGTTACTTTTGGTCAAAGGGAAGTTAACTTAATGAATTTGTCATGCATTAAGACTAAATAGGATTAATAGTGGTGAAATCATAATTATTGTTCCATCAATAATTTGAAATTTTGCTTTATTACTTTTACTTTCTTATTTTGCTTTATATTTAATTCTTGCTTTGCTTAACAAGACCAACCAATCAAACAATTATTCTTCTGTCACTTTTCTAGTTTTAATTAGCAATATAATTTATTTTCAATACTCGAGACATCATTCTTCGTGGAACCAAAATTCAGTTTTCTTCTAAAAACCACTTTATTACTTGTTGATTTGTGCACCTGCGAGTAATCTAATTTTCACCATAACAAAAATGTTTACGCCCTTTAGAGAAAGGGGCACACTAAGTTCAAGAAAGTCATATTTTTCAAATGAGCAAGCCCACTTGAAAACAAAACATAAGTATTCCATTCGATTTAGCTAATACTTTTTCAAGATATAAGCTAAGAATGAAATATATTTTTATCATTACAGTCTTTCAGGCCTTCGACCCATTACAAATTTTAAAACCTTATGCCTCGGGTAGCTTATATGTCTCATGACAATTTATTTCCTTCTTATTATACTATATGAGGATCCTCACTGGATGTCAGAAACTAGCAACCAAATTGGTTTTGACTCGGACTAGACTCGTCATCACTTTCTCACTCAATCATTTTCCATATGCTTAGATTGATGGAAATTTTAGACAAACTTACTCGCTTTGGGAGATCGTATGTTTTGTAATCTAAGATAATGTTAATAAAATAATAATATTTTGTATTTGTTATATGAGATTGTTTGTTATATCTTGTAATAGCAATTTTAAAGTTTTTGATGTGTTGTTAGTTATGTAATGTTAATAAAATAATAATATTTTGTATTTATTATCGGAGATTGTTTGTTCAATATGTATTGTTGATAAATTAATACTAATTTGTAGCAGCATTTGTAACAAAAAAATTACATTACATTAAACTAATATAATTTACAATACGTTACAAAAAGTTTCCTCATCACTAATAATTATTTGATAATAGCATTTGTAAAATGTTCCAATGTAATTCATATAAATTAATTTAGTTTAGTGAACGAAAAAATTAAAGTAGTTCATTAAATTAATAAATAAATCAATTTTAAACAATTTTAAAAAAAATGTCACAAATAGCGACACATTTTATAGCTGGAGATGGAAATTAGCGACTAAATGCGTCACTAATTAGTTTTCTATTTAAAACGATTAAAAAAAACAAAAAAAAATAGCCATGCAAGGCATCGCTAAATAATTATCAATTTAAAAAAATAAAAGAATAACGTTGAAAATTAGTGACGCTATACATAATTTTTGCTATTTGTTATTGAATTTTCCAATTAAATTTTTACCCGATGAGCCTACTGTTGTGGTATATTTTAGATAACTCTCAAGTGCACGAATCAACAAGTAATAAAGTGGATTTTTTTAAAAAGAAAACCGATATCAATCCCACGAGGAATAATGTCTCTAGTTATTGAAATTAAATCAATTGTAAATTAAACTAACAAAAGTAAAAGAGAGTTGTTTTTGAATGATTGTTGTTTAGTAACCAAGCATGAATTAAAAGCAAAGCAATATTAAAAACAAGAACAAAGCAAATGGTAGTTTATCAAGATTTTAAGAAAACAATGACTATTACTTCACCACTATTAATCCTATTTAGCTTTAATGCATTATAGATTCATAGGTTAACCCCCCTTTAACCACATATGACTAGAAGTTGATTTACCAATGCATTCTAATCTAAGAAGCACAGCGTATTTATTTGTCCCTAATATAAATACGGAAATTTAAGCCCTAACACATGCAAACCCAATAAGATCTTGTTAAAGTTGTCACTAAGGCATGCAATATTTCTACATGTACTTTATTGCACATCCTTACTTATATCCGTTATTTCAATAGAAATACTTAATCAATCCACATTTTCATGGAAGCATTAAGAACTACAAGAAAATATTAACCTTAAACATGCATTAAACATTAAATATAACGTAATAGGTTTCAATCATAATCCTCATAGAAAAATTAGTTACACATCATCTCGAAATTATCCATCAAATAAATAAGAGACAACATAGTTTAAATAGCAAAGAAAATAAGAGTAAAGACATCAAATCCAAAGTTGATGGTTGCTGGATTCAGTTATTCAATCTTTTTCTCACGGCTTCTCCAAACTATGATCCAAGTCTCAAGGTTGACTCCTCCAATGGCTGGCTGAATTTCCCTTGCACTAGGCTTTGTCTATCACAATCTTACTATGCAATAACACTCAAAACTGAATATAAAACCTTAAATAAAGCTGCTATTTTGCGGTGAAAATTGAGAGAATAAGAACAAGGGTGTGCAGCTAGAGAGGAAGGACTGTTGCCTTGAGGGCTGGTGGTGTGAATTGTGTGTGAAAAATGTCCAGTCGTGAGGGATGGTGGTGAATGGTCTCTTGTCCCTTCCACAATGCATGGTATATAGGGAATGTTTAGAAGAGGTTTAACCCTAAAATCCTTCTAAAACCTAGAGAATATTGGAGATAATATGTAAACTCAATCTCCAACTCTTATTTTCCCTAGTATGGCCAGCCACCTCAAGGATTTTAAAGTAAATTGTGTCTCATGTTTACATTAGAGATAAGGAAACATTCCAATCTCTTTAGGAATCCAATTAATATGCAACTCTAATTCCTTTTAGTCTAGATATTATTCCAATTAATATAATTAGAATAATCTGACCTTCCATGTGGGCATATGATGTGGCAAATTTCGTACACATGGCTGAAGTGTGGTGACATGGCAGTCCAATCATCAATAGCATCCTAGGAAGCCATAATACTTTCCTTTTTCTATCTTCCTTGACCGCCATAAAGATTCCAAGTACCTTTTGGATGACCAAACGGACTTGGAATTCATTTATTCTAGTTTCAAAAGTCAGGTCTTTGTCTTAGATTTCCAGGCATATCTTGTTTGCACAATTTTGACACTGGGGAGACACTTAAATTCTTATTTCCCTGAGATGGTGTAAATTTGCTGCAACTGTTGGAAATATTGATTTTGTAAATCAAACTGGCACTGATTGGCAGAATCATTTGTAATGAAACTTTGCATCATTGAAACCTAGTGAATAAGGAATCATTTTCAACTGGAATCGCACAAAACCTCAAAGTGTGGGTCCAGATATGATTTTCTCTATAAAGGTTGGGCAGAAATACAGTAATTCCACCAGTTGTCTTTCTTTTACTGAAAATAGAAAAATACAGTAATTAAGTATTTTTCATCAACAATTAATCATAAACTATCTTAAATTCAATATAAAAAGTGGTATAAAAACATTAACATTTTATGCCTATCAGAAATAAAAAAATAAACAATAAGCAGAGAAGAACATAAACTGAAATATTGAATTAGATTAATGAATAAAATCAAGTCTCACACATACACTAGTAATAGAAAAACTCTTACCCGAGAATAGCAATTAGCAACTCATTATTAAGAGAAAAAAACAATTACAAGCTTCATTGATATGCTCATTTATGAACCTTTTCCTAAAAAAAAATTACTCGAGAAAAGCAGTTAGCAATAGATCCTTTTCCTAAAAAAAATAATCCTATTATATGTATATCTAAACCTAACGACCCACGAAAATGCACATTTATGAACTGGGAGCCGCATCAAGACAAGCGCCTAACGTACAACATGACTGCACACCTGATATGATCTGCCTTATGCCTAATTGCTCACCCTTGAACCATGATAGGTGCTTGTTATAGGGCCTGCCATCACGCCTGAGATCCTTGGCTTTCACTACCAAGTTGTGCAATTTCCAACATTTATCAATTAAGCTCTTTTTTCATATT
This sequence comes from Ochetophila trinervis, assembly GCA_003254975.1. Lineage (NCBI taxonomy): Eukaryota > Viridiplantae > Streptophyta > Magnoliopsida > Rosales > Rhamnaceae > Ochetophila > Ochetophila trinervis. The sequence continues at coordinate 21,350 of QANX01003285.1, forward strand.
CCCTTTTTTTTTTTAGGCCCAAATTACTTCAAACACAAAATAACACAAATTAATCCATTTTTAGATAAATCAGTCAAACAAAAGCTAAGTATCAAGGTATAGAAAAATAAAAAAATGAAACCCTATTAGGTACATAGCATTTGAAGATGCAAGGGGAAAGGAGGTAACTCAGGACACTTGCAAAATTTCCATGCCATTCATTTTTTACTTAATGTATTAGAACTATCATTTGTATTTTTTTTTAAGTTGTCTTAGACTGGGACGGTTGAAGGTACCTCAGTTCCATCCAGTTTGTATTTTATAGCCCAATGAATATTTGAGTATTTTTTCATCCAAATATTTGTGAGCAAAATATGTTTTTATGGAAATTCTTACTTTTGATACGTCACTATCTTGTCCTTTAATAGTTTAAGCCATATAATATTTATGGAAAAACTACAAGCTGGCTCGGCAAGAAAAGATTCAAGTTAATCTTGGACTAGAAAAATGTAAAGTTAGACATTTGAAATGTATACCCTCTGTCTAGAAAAACTACAAAGTTGTCTTGGACCCCTAAGCAGTATACATCTAAGGGCGTGCCTATGGCCATGGCTTTTGACCACCAAGGTGGCACTAAGCAAGAGTGATAAGTGGTGGAATTATGAGCAAGTAAATTGTCAAAAAAGAGTGGTTGGGTCGAAGCATATAAACACTCGGATAAGTATGAGGGTCAAGCATAATTCAACAATTCTTAGACAAGAATAATTTTGCTAAGTGTTGGTTTTCCTTACTTGTTGAATTCTTAGTTATGTTTTCTTTTTTTATTTTGATATTAACATTTTAGCTTTTAGTTAATCGTCACATTAGAGTCAAACTTCAAAATTCAAATGTTTTTCCATTTTCTATAATTGGCGCATCCGATCCATTATCGAAAATGGAATCACACCTCATGGCTAGGATTTTCTTTCAATCAATGACAAAACTATCAAATTTTGGAAGGTCCATGAGAAGAAGCAATCGATTTCATGTGTTTGGTTGTTCTGAAGGCATTCAAAACCTAAGTATTTTTATATTCTTATACACTATGTATTTATATTATAAATATGAATTCCAACTTAGTACCTCAAGATATTGTTAAAATTTAACCATAGGCATTCCATATACCTCTGACGTATTTAATTTTCATCATACATATATATTTTTACTAAATAATGATATAGCTTATGTATGTCTATACACTTGCATGTGGAGTTTTTGTTGTATAGGTGGATTCCAATTTGCTTCTCTATTTGCCCATAGTTTCCATACAGTGTAAGAGTAATGAAACTCAGAAAGAAGGAATGACTACAATGTGATGGCATTGGATCAATTGATGATTTATGTGGAAAATTAATCTGCATATGGACAACGGCTCCATAGGTGCACCATTTGGAAACCAATGCTCGATAATTTGTAAGCAACTCAAAATCAAAGACAGGACATTCTTAATGATTTACCATCAAAGCTAAGTATATTTTATATATTTTATTGTTCATATGTATTAGTGCTTATATAGAGGTAAAATCTTGCTATATTCTATTTATTAAATTTAATGCTTATATTGTAGAAAATTTAATAGTCATATTGTGAAATAATACATATAAATGCTGTGGATTAATTATTATCTCATCTAGATCTCACGTCATTCAATAGCATGTATCAACATACCGTTCACCATAATTTGAAGAGAAGTTACTGCCATTAATTTCCAATTGTTATAGAACCTACAAAACAATATACATAGTTATCAAGACCACTATGAACCTCTAATCTTTCTCATTAGGTCAAAGTAATACGTATGTTATAAACAATGGTCCTCATCTTATATTTATAACCCATACAAAATAATAATATAATTATATTGATAATATATATAAAAATAGAGATGAGTCCAAATCTTTTAGGATTCTATTGAGAAAGAGACATCAAGTTTCTATGGTCTAATATGCCCACCAAAAAATAAAGAGAGAGTGATTTCAATGGGCCTCATTACTATAAATTAAACAATGTGTCCAATCCCATTATTGGAAACATTGAAGCCCAGTAAATGAGTCCACTTGATTATGCTCAACCCACATAACTATTGTAACAATCTCCCAATTGGACAGCATAATCATCAACCATAAATCAATACTCATTTATCTCATAATCTCACACACAAAATTATCATTTCAGTTAAGTATAAAGCATACCGACAAGGTACAACATACACATAGCCTTTATCTCAGAGATTCAATAAATCTCAAACAATAAACATCACCATTTCAACCATACATATAGTGTATCGATAGGACAAAACAATATACATGGTCTAGGTTCTAGAGATTTACAACAGCACTAGTGGATCAAACAAACAAATATACAGAGATCAACATCTCAAACAATCATATATCAAGGAGCTAACAAACAATAGGTATGAACATATCTATATATAATAATGATCACTTCCATGCATGTAATAAGGCAATACAAATAACCAACAACGAGCTTAACAATGCAGATTACAATACTTCAACTAATCCAATGCAGTCATAACTACTCTAGTATACATGCTCCGATGTCATTAGGCAAGCTTTTGGTTAGTCAATATGTCGACATATTATAAATACGCATGTATACTATAAGTATGAGGCTCTTTACAACTTTCTCCTTCATTTTATATATATAATTTGACATCGATGTATTTAGCCCTAGATGTACTCTTAATAATACTGGAAAAAGTTTTTACTACAAAATTATCACAGTACATTTTTATTCGACCCACAATGGAGTCAGCAATTCTTAGAGCATACACAAAATTTTGCAGTTAAACTGTCTGAACGATTGCCTCAAAACACGCAACATAAACTTTTCCTCTACAAATAAGGATGCTGCAACTGTCAACTTGGAAACCTTTCAAGACACAGCTCCTTATGCCATGATACAAACATGCTCAATAGTGAAACTAATATAATCCATGCAGTCATTATAATCGGCATCAAAATAGCAAGCCACATCTAGTGAGTTGGTGCGCCGATATATGCACATATAATCCTCTATACCGTAAAGATATCTCAATAACTTTTTGACTGCTTGCCAACGCAAAGATTTAGATTACTCAAATATTTACCAAGCACACCTACAACATAAGAAATATCAAATTGTGTGCAAACTTGAGTACAACAAACCCATAATAACAACATAAGCAATATATGAGACCATTTTCATTTAATATCTTTTCACTTTCATCCTTATGAAACTTATTCGTAGAAATTTTGTCACTTTTCACCATCGAAGCCTTACAAAGAAAATATTTCTACATATTGAACCTTTCAAAATACTACCAATACATGTCTTTTGAGAAATTATTAGCCATATCTTGAAGAATAATTTTCTCCAAAACAAATAAGGTCTTTCCAAGCTCCTCAATATTAAAACATTGGCTAATCAAACATTCAGTATGTTTCCATCAAAAGATCATAAATAGTATGTAACCAAACACATTGAAACATATAAACAAAATTGTTACCATTCATCCCTATCAGAATTATTAGATGCAACTAGAATGTCATCACTTATAAACCATGAATATGAGATTTCTCCCATTGACCATCTATAACTTTCACCAATAAGCAATTACAATAACATCATCACATATAAAATATACCACAACCTCGAGGCTTACTCAATCCATAAATTGACTTATTGAGTATACAAATCAATTGTTCATTACCTACATCTCGGAAGCCAACTTCTTGGACCATAAAAAAAATTCCTACACAAATTTTCACTTAGTAAGCCAGTTCTAACATACATCTGATGCAACTTCTCCTCTGTTTAGTCTCATACCCTTTCACTTGACAATTGGAAACATGTTAAATCTGAAAGATCCATCTACAACAAATAGGTTTACACCATAGTAACAATCTAACCACATCAAAACCACATTATGTACCATATAGTCACCTCATCATTCATTACATCTAAATGAGAGTTAGATTAACACCAATGGCTTTGTACTAATTGTTGAATCCAATTCATCACTTATATTAAATTTATATTTTTACGAAACCACATAATCATCATATATAACATGTCTCTGAACCTTTATGACCTTCTTCAAAGCACATAATTAACAATTACATATATCCTGACTCTAAGTCCATCACTAGGTTCATCATCATTGTCTATTGGTTTCTTAATAATTTGACTATCAACATCTTGACTATGAACATACTTCCACAATGCCATCAAAATATATTCAACTTTGTCTAACCTAACAATACTGGTGGTTTGAAACTGTAAATAACATATGGAACACCTAGATCCAACAAATAACCACTAATGGTCTTAGGATCCAATATATTGATCATGGAATTATATATTTCACTAATGTTCACAACTTTATCCATGAAAAGTGAACTAGGCTTCTCACATGACTTCAGTTCATTTGTTGATGTCCTCAAATCTCACCCCACCAGAGAATTTTATTAAACTAGAATTTGCTAGCATACATTGCACCATTTATAAATGTGAATTCTTCTCTCTAAAGGGTACTAGCATTGTATACTACATGTCAATGCCACATTCCTGCAAATACTTTGTTGTTAGCCCAAGATTCCTTCCAATCTCAACAAACATTTCAAAGTAACCACCATCATCTCTGTAAGACCTCATAGCTTTTATCATCTCTTATTTATTTGAAGCTCTAATTTGACCATTTCAAAATGGATGGAGTGAAAATTCCACAACCATCTATGTGAATTAAAACCAAAATATATCCACATATACAAATTTATCATTTAAACTTCAGCAGCAGTTAACATTTCATACATTCAACATGAATGGAACAATCTGACAAAGACTAAGACTAGTAAATATACCATTTATTACTAATATTTTCATCTTCTATCCATAAATATGACCTAGGTATTTACTTCGCAACAAAGAAGAATTATCATCAATTTCTCACATTTTTCAAAGTAATAATAAAAGAAACCACAACAGAATAACTTATACAAGAAACGTCAAACAATTCAAGTATATACAAAATACCACATGAAGATTCTTGTCCAAATAAAATAGTTCCTGGATCCAAAATACCATTTCAATGCCAAAATGACTAACTATAATAATTATATTCCAAAATGAAATAGAAGTTAGCTAACCTCATCAATGGTATGTAAGAAACTTTAATCAAATTCAAAAAATATCTTTGGCAAAACTTAATTTGACTATTCCATAAATATTAATATTCACTCAAACTATGTTGGTCTCTTATGGCATGTTAATTCCTTCATCATAGTATTCTGTTTTTCCCTCATGTTATCAATATGACAATCATCTGATCTTAAAATAACTCAATTCGCTGGTGTTGTAACTTTATTTTACTTCAAGTCAAAATATCCTCATATTACTAACTTTATTATACGTAAAAGAAATCATCTATTTAGTACAATTCTTACCATTTCTGTCAAACTTGGTAAACCTTTTTACCAATTTCCACAAAGAGTTTATAGGCACTAACAACTTTGGGATTCTCTATAACATATTCATTCATATAATGCACCAATATCATTAATACCAGTATTTTGATCAATCTCAATATTCACATAAATTTATAACATCGTAGTGATTTAATTAATAGGCTTCTTCGGTTGAATTATTTTCAAAGCTAATACCAGCTTTAATTAGAAATAAAATCAATGCGGAAGTCTTAATATTTATATATATATAATAACAGAACTCATTCTAACAGTCATGGCAATTATAGGCATAGTATTTTTGGAATGCTCAAAGTTGTGAAAATGGCAAATATCAACAACATGCACATCTTAATAAGACGATGCACTAGATCATTTTCAAGCTTCAATCATCGATTCATTATTAACAAAATAAAATAAGTCGCTAAAGCTCTCTAAGCACAAAAGAAAACCCATACAAAGGTAAGGACAATTAATTAAACACAACAACAAAAACCATTGAAACAGTTATCGGCAGAGTAAATAATTAACTTCCTTCACAATCTAAGCATCATTTTGAGTAATAAAGACACAGGCATGATGGCTCAAGTACCTGTGTGGATCTTAGTTTCAATTTTTCTGGGATATAAATTACATTGACAATTTCATGATATAGGCAGCTAAGTCTCACGACAAGCAAATACTTAAACATTCTAGACCACTATGTCAATTTTATTTAAATATTGCTACATTGACAATTTCATGACATATGTAATCTAAGTCTCACGACAGGAAAGTACTTGAAATAAAATATATATTGAAGATTTCATATGTCAAATTTACGACATATAATCAAAATAAGATTTCATGGACATTTCAAACCTTACGACAAGTAAGAATTTGAACATTATGCACTACTATGTCAAATTTAACATAAAATCATTAAATGAATTATATCACCAAATTTAATATAACAAGGGAACTTTTATGGGTAAAACAAAATGCTGACATAAACAAAATGTGTGTGATGATGTCATCCATCTTCTACCTTCAGCCGGGTCAAGACTGACCTGTTTTGCAGACCTGCAGGTTGCTACGACCCACCTTTGACTCAATGGTTTTTCACTATTACTTCATCAGTTTTTTTCGCCGTTTATGGGATTTTGATCATTGTACAATTTATGTTCATAATCTGGTATCAATTCGGACAATTATTGCCCAAAAACACAAGCCCAAAAAGTAAGCTCATTCGGCCATGAAAGTTCTCAAGCAATTCGATTATACAAAAAAAAATACCAAACTGAACAAAATTAATGAATCATAAATCTTCTAAATAGTCATATAACCAAAACCCAGATATAATTTCAATTAAGAAACTAGTTTTAAGTTAAATCTAAAATTCCATAACTGGTAAACCCAAAGCTTTCATATACCAAAATAAGAGCTTGCAGATCAATTTACAACCACCAGAACATTTCAGAAAAAAGTCATCAACAAGGCCCAATCACCAAATTATGACAATTAATTCAAGTATTTAGTTTTACATAATCCAAATCACAGTGTTTTGTTCTAACAGTGAATACAACATGCGATAATTCTCAATAATAGCTTCAACTTTAATATGATGAATTATCAAAAAATACATGAACAGAAAACATCACAAATAATAACTTACATGGATAACATATTGAACAATCATGAAAAAGCTTTGATACCATTTTTTAAAATTTACTAACTATATTATGAGATAATATACATAAATGCAGTAGAGTAATTATTAACTCATCTTTATCTTATGTCATTCAATAGCATGTATCAACATACCGTTCACCATAGTTTGAATAAACGTTTATGCTGTTCATTTGCAATCATTATAAAACTTACAAATCAACAAACATGGTTATAAAGATCACTATGAAACTAGCCCTCTCAACCTCTGTTCTTTCTCATTAGGTCAAAATAATACATATGTTATAAACAATTGTCCTCATCTCATATTAATAACCCACATAAAATAATAATATAATTACAATAATAATATATTTAAAAATAGAGTTGAGTCCAAATTCTATAAAGATGATATTAAGAAAGAGACATCAGATTTCTTTGGTCTAATGGGCCTATAAAAAAATAAAGAGATAGTGATTTCAATACGCCTCATTACTATAAATTAAACATCGAAACATCGAAGCTTAGTAAATGAGTCCACCTGATTATTCCAGTCCACATAATTATTCTAACATATATAATTTCACATTTCTACTAACGTGTCAATATATTTATATATAAATGCATATGTACTAGAATTGTATATGTATTGTTGTGTGAGTTTTATGCAGCTTCAACTACAAAATCATGTAAAGCTAATTTAATCAAGACTGGTCCTAGCTGAGAAGTTGGATGATGTCGCGTAGCGCTTCAGCTAGCTCGCGCAAAAGCGCTCTAATCGATTTCAGTTAGCGTACAAGCAATCTAATCAAAAAGCATTGTTGCGAAGCATTTCAACTTACTAGCGCGAAAACAATCCTAATCAGTCATTGTTGCATAGCGTCTTAGCTTGCTAGTTTGAAAGCGAATGTTGAAGTTAAAATACAAATTAGTCATTTTTTATCAGATGACATCAGATGGCCTTTGGTCAATGCCACACTACACCTTCAAAGGCCATCTGATGTCATTTTTTATCTTGCAGGCTCACAGATTCTTCAATAATGAAGGATGGTGCGCAATCTTTGATTGCTTATTCTACTCATCGAGAAACATAAAATCAAATTTTAATAGGGTTTTATAATTTTATAAACACATGACAACAGAGAACCAATCCATAATAGAAACAATTTGATATGTAATTCTTGATTGTTTAGGTCAATAATTTTGTGTTCCATCCATGCCACTTTCGAATTGTAATAAACTTGAAAGAAAATAATAACGCTTAATTAAATCTAAATTTTGACAAGCAATTGTACTTGGAAAAAGAGAACAAATTTTCAATAGGTTCTTTTAATGCCTTAACATTAGAAGGATTTTAAAAGTAAAATTTGATAAAACTATGAAGAAGAATAATGACAACTAAAATAATTAAAAGAGAATAATGAACGATTGAATGCTAGAAAAGTTAAGAACATGAGAACTTGAATTCTAATTTGAGAGAATTTATGTTGATTAAGTGTGTGTGGAGATAGCAAAAGATTGATTTATGTCAACTTCTTGCTTTTAAACCTTTATTCTAATTGAGATTATTTTTAAGTTTGGATAGTATTAAGCTTTCTGCTTACCATTTATCATTTGGTCAAATTCTTCAGTGAAAACCCTAAGAGCATCTCTAATGATTCTGTCCATTGGAGTCTATGTGGCATAACGTCTCAATTGATGAAGTATGGGCGACGCCAGCGTCGCCAATAATACAATAGCCCTAATTTGTTTTTTTTTTTTTTTATGCATGTTTATAATGTTATATATGTATACATCTGTATTTCCTTTAGTATACATTTTAATTCTTAAAATTATATATTGTAGATGAAGAGATTAAATTACTTGAGAATTAAAAAAAAAAACAGTATAGGCGACGCTGGCGTCTACAATAGTGCACTATTGGCGACACCAGCGTCGCCAATAATACAGTATTGGCGACGCCAGCGTCGCCAATGCCCNATCAATCATATATGGTATCATCATATAAACATAAATATATATGTATAGTGCATACTGAACACAACAATTATGTCAATTATGCAAGCATGTAAAATGGACATATATAACAGCTTTAAAGAATTTGCATGCAATATCTATACTTTGTTTGCATAGTTAATAAAAATTATGTGAACAAATTGTATGATGGATATGTTATATACATACAGCTGTATTTCCTTTCGTATACATTTTAATTCTTAAAATTAAATATTGTAGATGAAGAGATTAAATTACTTGAGATTTAAAACAAAAAAAGAAGTAAAGGCGACGCCGGCGTCTCCAATAATACAGTATTGGCGACCCTGGCGTGGCCAATAGCCCTAATTTGTTTTTTTATGCATTGTTTATAAGTTCACATTATTGTTGAAAAATATAAAATCATTCATATATGGTATCATCATATAAACATAAATATATATGTATAGTGCATACTGAACACAACAATTATGTCAACTATGCATGCATGTAAATGGACGTATATAATAGCTTTAAAGAATTTGCATGCAATATCTATACTTTGTTTACATAGTTAATAAAAATTATGTGAGCAAATTGTATGATGGATATGTTATATATGTATACAGCTCTATTTCCTTTCGTATACATTTTAATTCTTAAAATTAAATATTGTGGATGAAGAGATTAAATTTCTTGAGAATTACCAAAAAAAAAAAGTAAAGGTGACGCTGGCGTCGCCAATAGCCCTAATTTGTTTTTTTGTTTTTTTATGCATTGTTTATAAGTTCACATTGTTGTTGAAAAATATAAAATCTATCATATATGGTATCATCATATAAACATAAATATATATGTATAGTGCATACTGAACACAACAATTATGTCAATTATGCATGCATGTAAATGGACATATATAATAGCTTTAAAGAATTTGCATGTAATATCTATACTTTGTTTGCATAGTTAATAAAAATTATGTGAACAAATTGTATGATGGATATGTTATATATTTATATAGCTCTATTTTTTTTCGTATACATTTTAATTCTGAAAATTAAATATTGTAGATGAAGAGATTAAATTACTTGAGAATTAAAAAAAAAAAAAAAAAAAAAGTAAAGGCGACGCTGGCGTCGCCAATTTCCCTATTTCTTCAATTTTTGTTTATTACATTGTTTATAAGTTCACATTATTGTTCAAAAATGTAAAATCAATCATATATGGTATGATATAAACATAAATATATAGATTAAGGCTCGCCTAATATAAACATAATTAAATTACATATAATTATCATAGCCACATCCATTCACAATCTTCACGAATATAAACTTCGTCTCTGTCTTCGTCACTGTTAACATCAATGTCGTGCTCCACACAAGGGAGACGATCAGAAAATGGGTTATGATCCATGGGAGCGTCTTCATTTTATCGTCTTGTTTAACATCATCAACAAATACATCACGTTGTGGTGGAGATAGCACTACTGACCAACGTGGATCAACTTGATCCTCGATGTAAAAAACTTGCTGCGCTTGTGAGGCCATGATGAATGGTTCTGATATGTGACCCAACTTATTAAAGTTGACACATGTAAAGCCTAAATCATCAGTTTTCACACCCGTACTACTGTCAACCCAATCACACATGAAAACAGTGACGCGGAAACGAAAGTAATTGACATCCCAAATTTCTCTTACTTTACCATAGTAAGTCATATTCGCTAAAATAGGATTATTGTCTTTTGCTGTTGCATAATGCATACCTTGGGCTACTATCTTCACTCCACTGTTTTGTGTGACACGTTTATTGTCCCTTTCCACAATGTTGAAACAAACCCCTTTAATGACATACCCTTCATGCTTAATTACCACCCATTGTGGACACTGTGCAAGCCACCTCAATGTGTCATCCACATTACAAGTCGGTTTACATTGCTCGGCGTCAACCTATTAATGACATGATATTGGAAGTAATTCGAATATTGAGGAGCATTAAATAAAGTGTGTCCAATTTGGACATGCACCAAACAATTAAAAGATATATTTTAAATTAGCTATACCTTATCACGCAACCAATACATAAATGTATTGTTGTGCTCGTCTTGAATCTATTTTGCCCTCTTCCCTCTGTTTCTTTTATCGGCTTTTAAGGCTTCCAAATGAAAACTAACAACACACAAAAGACACAAAATATGAAAACCGTATATTCATGCATATATATATGTACGTGCAATATGCAATAGATATTGACAATAAAAATCCATACCTCCTATATGCCTCCACCTCCGGGGAATTTGAAAGAACGGTCATATGGACTTGCTCCCACAGCTTTTGATCAATTTGGTACATCTTTCCACCTTTAATAGGGGCATTGACATCCTCACTGTCATTCAGCCTTTGATATCTGCCAATAGGGTTCCCAATTGCGTCTAACCCTCATTGGTACTCACTACAAAACTCGTTGCTTCTTCAGCTACATAACTCTCAGCGATGCAACCTTCTGGTCGGTTTTTGTTGTGAACATAACTCTTCAATAGCTTCATGTACCTTTCAAATGGGTACATCCATCTGAAATGCACTGGTCCACACAATCAAACTTCTCATACAAGGTGTCAGTTAAATGAACCATTACATCAAAAAAGGATGGTGGAAAGAACTTTTCCAACATGCACAATGTCCTCACAAGATCACTATGTATGGCATCAAGGGATGCAGTCTCGATTGATTTTTTACATATTGAATTAAAGAAAAAACAAAATCTAGCAATTGCAGATCGCACGTTTGTAGGAAGCACCGGACGTATTGCAAGAGGCAATAGTTGCTGCATCAACGTGTGATTATCATGGGACTTCATCCCTACAAGCTTCAAGTCATCCATTCTCACAATATTACGAAAATTTGATGAATAACCATCAGGAACTTTTAGCTCTGCCAAACAACGACAAAATTTATGTTTCTCTTGTTTGGATAACGTATAACATGCAGGAGGCAAAAAAGTTCGTGCTCCATGTACCGATGGGGCCAATTCAAGCCGAAGGCCCATATCCACTAAATCCAGCCTCGCATTTATTCCATCTTTCGTTTTACCTGGAATATTAAGAAATGTACCTATTATACTTTCGCAAACATTTTTTTCAATATGCATCACATCCAAGTTGTGGCGTATATGGAGATATTTCCAGTACTGTAAGTCAAAAAATATTGACTTCTTTTTTCAACAGTGTTCAACCTCATCTCCGCAAAAATTTTTACCTCTCCCTGTGTCGTCAAAACTACAAGCATTAAGCTTTTCCAAAATTTCCTCACCAGTCAATGGTATCGGAGGTTCTCCAAATTCTTGAAACCCATTAAAAGTCTTTTTTTGCTTTCGGTATGGATGATTATGAGGCAGGAATCTTCTATGCCCAACAAAACTCATTTTTCGGCCATGTTGCAAGCGAATAGCAAAAGTGTTATGACTGCAAATTGGACATGCATGGTATCCCTTCATCGCATGACCGGCTAAGTTGCCATAAGCGGGAAAATCATTTATTGTCCATAGCAGCACTGCCCGTAAAGTGAATTCCTCTTTACGATAAGCATCAAAAGCTTCAATGCCCTCGTCCCACAACAATTTCAATTCTTTAATTAAAGGCTCCAGATATACATCGATACGGTTGCTAGGCTATTTAGGTCCAGATATTAGAAGAGTCAACATCATGAATTTTTGCTTCATGCACAACTGGGAAGGAAGATTATACACAACACTGATAACAGGCCAAACACTGTAGACACTACTCTGTAAACTGTGCGGGTTCATTCCATCGGCTGCAATACCAAGTCTTAGGTTTCTAACTTCTACGGCGAAGTCTGGCCAATAACGGTCTACCAATTTCCAAGCTGGAGCATCCGCTGGGTGATGCATTTTGCCTCGTACAGTCTTTCTCTCATTTGCATGCTACTGCAAATACTTAGCGGTCGAAACACTGTGGAACATTCTTCTAAAACGTGGAACCAATGGAAAATACCATAAAACCTTCGATGGGATTTTTGTAATTGTGTTATCTTCTCCAATTTTCCATCTGGATGACCCACATTTAGGACATAGCATTAGATCCGCAAACTGTTTTCTAAACAAAATACAATTATCGGGGCATGCGTGTATCTTCTCGTACTTCATTCCCAAAGTAGTTACTGTCTTTTTAACATAGTAAATAGAAGTTGGCAAGACATTATCGCGTGGCAGCATCTCAAATAACAATTTCAGCAGTGCATCAAAGCTCTTGTCAAAATGCCCATATCTACCCTTCAAGTTATATAATTTAACAACAGCCGATAACTTGGTAAATTTTATGCATCCTGGAAACTAAGGTTTCTCAGCCTCTTCCAACAGACTTGCAAAATGATCAGAATTTTTGGGAATATCAGAATGCATATTATCGAAGGCATCCCGAGTCATTTTGATGTTGTTGTACGCCACATCTTCTTCACTATCGTTGTCCTCTTCATCAAACTCTAAATCTTGATTAACAAACTGTGAAGATGCCTCACCACCAGCTGACTGGTAGGAAGATTCACCGTGCCAAACCCATTGTAACACCCCGTCCCAGGGAAAATATTGAAAATTTCTCAAAGTGGACCGAGTTGAACAAGTTTGATTAAGGAAGGGCTCAGGGTTGACTTTTTGTGTGAGCGTGCTATGGTTTTGACTGTGGTACCGTTACGTAGAGCTAGTCAATACGAGTTCGTAGACTAGCAGCACGCTCGATTCCGAGTTAAAACCGAAAAGTTATGGTCGAAAGAGTACAAAGGGTAATTTGGTAATTTTTGCTAGGGGTGGGAATTGACAAAAATGCCTCAGCTTTTTTTTTTAAAATCGGTTAGAAGAGTCTGGAAGGAGGACACGAGCGCACCCCCCCGGCGCCAGCTTGCTCGAGCCATCCACCGTGCCGCCGTCTCCTTCGCCGGCAACGGCAGTTTTCCTGCCAGTTCAGGCCGGAAATTAACCGGAAAAATGGAGCTGCAGACCCTCTCTTCCTTTTGGCACCGAGAACTCGTCGGATTAAAGCCCAGATCGCCGGAAATCAAGCCAAAGCCGGTCAGCTGCAAATTCGCGATTCGCCGGATTCCGGCGGAGTCAGGCCGACCCACTGCCCGGGAAAGGTTCGCCGGGACCTCCTCTTCCTTTCCCCACCCTCGGCTGGCCATGAAACGCCGTGAGTTCGCCGGAAAACATGGAGAAACAGGCGGACCCGTGGGTTCTCCGGTCGCCGGATTTTGGCAACGAAACCGGTCCGGTCCCCTCTTTTGTGCCTCCTGAGTTCGATTCCAGCACCCGTTCATCCTAAATCTTAGCCGTGCAAGCGGTGCAAATTACGGGTGTTCGGCCGCCACTTTCCGGCCATTTTCCGGCTACCACCGGCGGCGGTTTGACGAGGTAAGTTCTCGGTTGCATCCTATTCTTTACAAGCTTCGTTTTGATATATAACTTACATTTTAATGTCAAGTATTGGAAATTTGTTTAATTTTGAGATAGTTTGAAATGAATGTTGTTGATTTGTTAATCACTTGAAGATGGAACTGTTGATTAGTGTTTGGGAGGTTGCTGATACACTTATAGTTTAGTTTTTGTGATGTCTTAATGACTGAAATATAATGAGTTCAAAATTTAAATGTGAGTTAATTTATGGTTGAGGGAATTGTCAATTGTAGATAAATGCTTTGAGTTTTGTCTTGGTACTTATAGTTATAAATGTATTTGGATTAATTTATGTGGTAAGCACATTAAATTTCGAATATAAATTATATTTGCTTTTGTTTTGAAGCAACGAAATATTTGGGTGTTATATATATATATATATTCACAGTTGAGTTATTAAGGTTAAGTATGCATTTGATGTTTTGAATAGTACTAAGTTGGGAATATATTAGTTGTATTAGTATGAACACAAGAATCGAAATTGGCTTGGAAATGAGATTGTGATTATAATTGGATTCTATATTTATTTGGAATAAATATGGAATTGTTGGTATTGGAATGTATGGAATACATTATATGGTTGTTTTTCTTTCATTTGGTGATTTTGCAATTGAAAGTGATATGAATTTATGAAGCTTGGAATTATGATAAATGATTATCGTGAATATTTGAAATGGTTTAGTACGCTGGGATTGTAGGGTTCGGTTCTGTGATTGGATTTTGTAGTGGTTGATAGTAGTTATGGAAAACATAATATGTGGATATTGTTAAATGATTCTGAGAGTTGTGATTTGAAATTAGCTGAAATTGTGAATTGGGTCGGCGATTACTTTTAATGAATTATTGTGTTTGGGAAATGATTTTGCTATGATGAGCATATATATATTATATGTTTATTGTGTATTAATCATTATAAATTGTGTTTGTGTGAATTGTAAATGAATGGTTTGTGATTTTAATTTTGTTAGTGGGTGATGTGTGGAATTTATGTTTTATTATGTGGAAATTTATATATTGTGTATTTTCTTTAGATTAAATGCTGAATGTGTTTGATTGTAGCATATTTGTGTAAATATGCTTCCGGAACTACAGGTAGCTTGATCCCTTGTAGAAAGGGTATGTAGGCAGCTCAGTTTTAGACTGAGTGCAGCTACACCGTACTTAAACAATATATTTGTTTAAGTGTTGAATTATGTACCAATTTGTGGTTTAATTGTGTGGGACATGTTTGCTGGTAGAATAAATTGTTGTTTAGAAATGTTTTTCCCTGCAGGTTCGACTTTTAGCATTTTTGGGGAGTGTTAAAAACAGCCGAAATGCTGCCGAAATTTTTAAAAAATCTCCGGCAGTAGTGAAACCTTTCGGTCTGTTAATTCTTACCCTTTTTAAAATTTTGTTTAGCGGGTTTTCACGACTGCTTGTGGCTTAGTGGCAACATTAAGTCACGCAGGCAGGATCTTTGCGGGTCGGGTCCTGTCACCCATTGCCTATAATTGCTATCGAATCTGTTCCAATATATGTGACCTTTTATGTCCTTCATAGAATGCAATGTCATATTGCCACATTTCATGCAAGGACACCGAACGGCATTACGATCACTTACATTTTTTGCCGCAAATTCTAAAAATTCGTCCACACCTTTGGCAAAACGTGTGGATCGTCTATCCGAATATATCCATGACTTATCCATTTGACAAAATATTATTTGAGTAACTAATGCAGTAATCTTTGTATTGCATCAGCATATGAAAGTAACCAAAAAACAATCGAGAATAAAATATTACAAAACAAAAACACAAGTATGCAGCAATATTGCGTATTAAATGTTTAAATAATTTGAAATTCGAGTTTACGTGTAAACTTACTTGCAACGTGCAAGGGTTGAGTTTGTGTTCAGCTTCGTATGATGTTTCTGCGCATGGAAAAATGACATATAAATCGAGAAACTAAAACTAAATTAATAACGTAAAATACAAGGTTAAAAAAAACGTAAAATATAAATATAATTTATTGCAACTATAAAGGGGTGGATGGACATTAAATGAGGCATTCATTACAAGTTGGTAGACAAATGGTAGGCCATTTGAATTTAAATTGGACAGGCGACGCAAACGTCACAAATGAAATGAATAATTTTTTACATGTGCATATAAAATAAAGTTTAAATGTTTCATTAATGAACAGTATTTGTTTTTATTGAATTAATTAAGCTTGTTTATTCAACTACTGTAAAATCAATTGTTTAATGAACATATTAATTTATATTTATTTGATCGTCTATTAATTACTTCTTAAACGGTCCTAATATCTTAAGCATTATTTAATTATATTATTGTATTTTCTATATTTTTGTGGGGAATAAATTATAAGGATCTTTCATATATATAGCTAAAATATATACATATACATATTATATATAAAAAACAATATCCGACCAAATATATGAAATATTTTTATTGATATTACACAAACATGTTTACATAGATCATAAATTATCCATATATATGAATCTCGAGCATATCATTATCAGGTTTACATTAAATTCTGCAGATCTCAATCAACATATGAAAAATTAACCGAGGGGAGCAGAAGAAGAAATCCGCGCCTTGTCCAAGTATTTGTTGCCTTGCCGTTCTATGATACTGGACAAGGAAGCCTCATGTATGACAATGAAATATTTGATCTTTAGAGATAGGTGATCTACCAGAAGAATATATGACATTTTGAAGTGGGTCGAAAACCTAAAAGGGAGTAAAGATCATAAATATTTCATCGTTTCCATATATTTTGAAATAGTATCAGCTAAAAGATAATGAAACCAAGAAGATCAATATTTCCATAGTTGCTTTTTTTTTCCGATGGTTCAAGAATATTTCATTCTTTCCTTTTATTTTGAAATAATTTCAGCTGAATAATTGGGCATAACAGCTGAAACTATTTCAAAATATAAGGCAAGAAAGATCTATATATATATATATGTAAAAGAGAGAAACAAATCATGAAATGTGGATTGTTAACGTGAGGATGTGCCTATTTATAGATACATAATGGTTTGTGCAAATTAAATGTTAGTAGATAGGTTGGAATTAAATACGGTAGTGAAAGTTCTTGCGATGCTAGCGTCGCTAGTTTAAAGTTATTGGCAACGCGAGCGTTGCCAATTTGAAGTTATGGGCAAGCGTCGCCAATAACATTTTGTTTATTTTTTTTTTCTGAATATTATTTCTTTTACAATAATAGGTAATGGTAGGTGCAAATTAAATGTTTATATATAGGTTGAATTAAATACATTCGGGTATATCTGTTTTAAATGACGATGGGCTAGCTAATTTGAAGTTATGGGCGACGCTAGCGTCGCCAATAAATTTTTTTTTTTTCATATATATTTCTTTTACAATAATAGATGAGTTGATTACAAGTACTTCAATATGTTATAAATAAAGTACTGATCGATAAATTAGCAAACGTAAGTTTTTCAACCACAATATAATTTAACTATTTTATTAAATATTCTAATTTAGTTTATTAATGTACGAGTCAGCATCTTGACTTACGTACGTTCTTCGTAGCTGCTCCCACCGATGACGCTCCTCTTCGCACCCCCATTTAAAAAAGATAGAATGAAACCTTTAATATGTATGAAGGTGAAGTACCTGAAGCGTATGGATCGACGATTTGTAGCTGGTCGATCATATAAAAGGAGAGCTGGTCAAAACTTTTTTGACATTTCCATATATTTTGAAATAGTTTAAGCTAAATTGAAGAAAAAAAAGAATATTTATGCATATGTATAATTTTTTTCCTTTTCTGATGATTGTTTCTTTTACAGTAATAGATGATTTTCTTTCATAATATAGATATGTATTTATAGGTAGAGAATGGTAGGTGTGAATTGATTATTTTGGTATTGTGAAATAATTGTGGTAGGTGTTGGCGGGCAACTATTTCGCGACACCTGCTCCAATGGGTGTCGCTGAATGTGATTGCCGTGTATATTTTTCGTGACCCTTTACGAATGCCTGTCGCAAATGTATTTGGCGCGCTTATTTTGCACGACACTTGCCGAATTTGTGTCGCCGAATATGCTTCGAGCCACATTTTTCGCGATAGTTTTCGATCGCATCGCGATAGATGATTTCACGCACATTTTAGCGACGTGCTTGTGTCGCTATTTTGTTCAAATAAAGGCGACGCACTATGTTTGTGTCGCCGTTAGTTTATCGCGACGCAAATTTTTTGCTTCGTCGCGCATTTAGTGTCGCCGATTAAGGTTTTTGGCGTAGTGATATCAAACATGTGTACTTGATGTTGTTTAAATATAAGGCACCTAGGTTTCTATATTTGTTACATAATATAGATTGGATTGGTTAATTATAATTTGTTGTTCATAATGGATGTGTTAGTTATGGTTTTTTCCACTTAACAAATGGTTAGATATTTGCTTGTATCTTTTTTTTTTTTGGTACTAGCAATCATAAGATTAGGTTTCCTCATTAACTTTATTTATTTTTTGCAAATTTTATTTTAGTATAAAAATTCAGATTTTTGTAAACATATGTAAAAATATTTGGGAAAAAATTGTATACATGCCACTATTTTTCAACTTTTGCATTGATTTGGACTGTGGCTTGAGCCATAGATGCCATGGACAAAAACTAGATAGAGAGACGAAGTGAATGGGTGGCAGAACGTCACCATAAACATTTAAGCGTGCCTGCCCGCACCTCAAGAACAGGTTGTGCGTGGGATTCACTCACCTAGATTCTTGCAGCACGTGAAGGTGCTTGAACCGTTGGATAGTCCTAAAATTTGGGCAGTAGCTTTCCACATGGGTGCTTTATCTACTTGTAAACTTTCATGGCGATATGATTATGTTTATGTCATTTGGTGACATTTATAGGGGACAAGCTAGAACTTTGTGGTTTTAGGCCTAAAACCCTAGAATACTAATTCTAGCTTGGCCCACACTATGGACTTGCAAGATAAGGAGAAATGAATAAGTATGGGCCAAGTTGTCAGTTTGGGCTTGTATTTTTTTTTTATCTAGGAAACCACGAATTATGTTTATTTAATTAATGCTTTTACGGATGAATTTAATTATTTGCTTTAAGATGATTTATATGATAACCTATCATATAGAATAAGTGGTGCCTTTATTAATTTGCATCAAATGTTGATTACATGTGCATAGTAATTATTATAATTTTCTGATCTATATTAATAATTATTATATATTATTTTTTAAAATAATTATAATTTAGAAAATCCTAATTTTAAAATATTGAATGGTTAAAGGTTTTATTTAATTAAATTATTATTTTGAAAATCTAAGGGCTCTATTATGGGTCCAATAATAAAACTATCATTTGATGCTCCAACAGATAAACACGATTAGATTTTATTGAATTGGACCTCAATAATTTTCAAAATTAAAATAAGGTTGTTTGGTCCAACTTTCACAATTCTTGGATATTAAAGATAACATTAAAATTAAAAGAATGGAAAATAATATTTCAACTTGATTTCATCATTAACCACCCAACAAGGCTATGTTAATTTTATCAAAGGTCCAAAGTCATTAAAACAATGGTTGATTGTCTCATTAGTTGAGACAAAATCAATTTTGAGTGGAATTAAAAAAATGTTATCTGATAAAGTTCTGTCTAAGGAGATTGGGACTAACTACATCCATTTGTGACACCCCAATCTTTATTAGCAACTAGTCCAATAGGAAGTTTTTTTACTTTCATGTACAAATTTGGTTTATTGTAAATGTAATGCCGAACGTGACAGGACCCGCCCCGGAAATCCCTTCGGATTTCCCGGAGAGGCCCCGCCTGAGGAAGATTCCACCAGAACCCCTCGGGGCAACCGAAAGAATCCTCCTCCGAAAGGGGTAATAATCAAATAAACAAATAAACAATAATGGGACGAATAGTAAATAAGATATAAACGAAAAGTAGATAAAATAAGCACCACAATAAATTAACGAGTCATAATGAATAAATAAGAACAATGTATGAAGTAGGTGGGAATGACAGAGCCACTAAGAGTGATAGACAAAAATATAAATGATACAAATCCAACATGAACAGAATAAGATCAGAGTCTAATACATAAGAAGAAGTAATAAACAGATGCGATAAGCGGATGCGATGCCGATGCGAAATGCCGATGGTAGTCCACGGGAACCTGCAACTAGGACCTAGGGAACGAAGTAAAAATAACAAAACGTGAGATATAAATATCTCCGTGAGTGCTCCTAGATAACTACAAAATACAATTTCAGCCGTTAAAACCTTTACACTCAAACCTCACGTCACTCAGTTGAAAGGTTCCCCGTTTTGAAAATCATTTCGCAAAACCCTCAGTTTACCATAAATCATTAAATCAATAAAAATCGGTTTAGGGGCGAAAACGTAATTTAAAACAATTATCGAAATCACGTACCAAATATTAAAAACGTAAATGAAATCCATAATAATTAATTGATGGTCAAACACAATTTTATAAACGATCAAGCAAATGGGTCAAAATCTGAAACCAAATGCCATAGGCCACAATCCATAAAATCAAACCATCAATTTAAAATCAGAAACCAACCAATAAAAACCAAATCGGTATAAACTCAGCAAACAACAATTGTAAAACCCAACAAGTATAAATCAGCAATCAATATAAAACCAAATCCGGTATAAAATCCGCAATGAATCAGAACCATCATAAAACCAACCGGTACCACAGCATATATCGTGCCGTGTGACCCTCAGCGTCCTGACGGCGTCACAGGCGGGGGGAGGGGGGGCTCAGTCATCACAACGAATCGGCGTCCCAAATCCGTCATGGCAGGATCCTCATCATCTCTCTCTCGACACGTGTCCACAGCAGAGGATGGCATATATAATAATAATAATAGCGCGCATAGAACTCATATAACTCGGTACATCTCGATACAGTGTGGTACTCCTCAAAATCATTTATAAAATCATCCATGATATCATCAATTTTTCAAATCCTTTATTTTTAAAACCATTTTGCAAATCCTTTTATTTTAAACAATTTTCCAAAATCTTCTAGTTAACAGAATTTATGAAAAGCAACAATTATATCGAATATTAAAAATTTGCCCCAAAATTTTCTTAAATTCCACAAAGTCACAATTTCTTTGAAATCACCATTTCTACAAACTTGTTAAAATATTCAAAATCCATAAATCACCAAAAACCATTTAAAAACACCAATCTCATAAATCCCATTAAAATCACAAAGCATAAATATATATTTAAATGCACAAGAAATTCCAATCAAACAAGTTAATAGAAATGAAATCAATTATAGCATATATTCCCAAATGATTTAGAAAATAAATGCACTCACAGGTCTGAAGCGTGCTCCTGCTGGATCTCCGGTCCAGCCCTCGATCGCGTACGAGCACCTAAAAGAATTTACCGAAAATAACTTTTAAAAAAAACCGAAAAATTAACCAAAGGCTCGTAGAATCCTCTAAGCCTCCAAATACAAGATTAAAACACTAAATACTAAGATTGCCCAACATTTTCAGTAATTACGAAAATATCCCAATATTTTCGAAAATTACAAAAATGCCCTTAATCGGCAAAAATCCCTAAATTCAATGGATTTTTCCGTTTCAAGTCCGATTTCAACAAACTTTATACCGAAACGAAATTGAAGATGCAAGGAACGAGAAACTACCTTCAATTTCAAGATTCGTTGTAGCAATTGATCGGAATCGATCCCGGAAGATCGGACCTCAACCGGAATTGGGCGTTTCCAAATCCGACCGAAATTGGGTCAAATTGACTGGACAGCAAGCTTGCCCACGACCCCCGGAACGCGTTGGGACGGGAGGTGAGCAACCACTCGCCGGCGGTGGAGCAAAACGGCGGCGGCGCGTGAGGCTCGGTCACGGCGGCGCGTGGGCGGCGCGTGGGGCGCGTGTGGTGGTCGTCGGAGCTCGGGAAAGTGCAGATCTGGTCGCCGGCGTGTTCTGAGTCCGATGGTGGTGGCTGTGTTGTGCCACTCGCCGGCGATAGGAGCAGATCTAGCCGGAAAGGTGACTGCCTCGGGGTGGTTTTTCCGAGACTTTGCGGCAGTTTTCCGGCGTGCTCCGGCGGTTTCCGGCGTCAAACTCGGTACCAAAAAGTAGATCGTCGCACCAGCTTTCCAACGGTACCAAGAACTCTCCTTAACTCCACCGGAACAATGAGATATGGCCGGCCAAAGGTGGTGTCGCGACTGTTCAAACTGTTCACGAGCTCTCGGTTTTGTTGCGATTTCCGGCGATCCAGGTGGTTTCACGGCGAACCACCGGTGGGGAAAGGAAGAGGAGGTTGCTGGCTTCGATTTCCGAGTGGTGGTCGGCCAAGTCCGGCCACCGTGTGGCGGCTACCGGCGTGCGAAAGTGGCGCGGTGAAGGTGGGGGAAATCTCGGGTATGGGCTGGAAAATTCCAGACCTTGGCCAAAAAATTTAAGGATGAAGACAGGGGCATTTTCGTCTTTTCTCAAACTTAAATATCAGTTTTTGCCAAATTACCAAATTGCCCTTCACACTAAAATGACCATAACTTCCTGGTCTTAACTCCGAATCAAGCGTACTACTAGTCTACGAACTCATATCGACTAGCTCTATGCAACGGTACCAAAGTCAAAGCTAAAACATAACTGTACAAAAAGTCAACCATGGGGCCCACTTAAGGTCAAACTGGTCAAACTTGAAATTTTATTATTTTTCTCAAAACGGGATGTTACAGAACGTAAGCATTTATAATAATAGTACTAAATTATTGTTTTCAAATAAGCATGGTATTTTTTTGGGTATTTATTAAAAATAGGTTAATTGAATTTTCGTTCTTTCAATGTAAGAGTGCAAGCTTTATTTTTTTCTTTAGAAAATGACAACTTTTAACCCTCTTGCAATTATTTTGAGCCAAAAATCCATGGAAGGAAACAATTATAGCGAATAGAATACAAATATTTTCATTGCTCTGGAGTATGAGAAAATCAAACATGTCATTAGTAGATGTCAACCTACAGAACCCGCAGCTAATGTCACTGATCAAGTGAAAAATGATTATTCCAACTGGCAAACGACGAATACAACAATTTGATGCTATATCCAGACCAGTATTGCAAATCACTTGAGTTGAGCAGCAATGATCTAGATTCTTGATGGGATGTTGGCACAATCAAGTAGTTCTGCAAGGCTATTTGGAATGAGTGCTATGATGCACACATGAATCACTGGGAGAAGTGTGCGTGATTATTGTCTGAAAATGGTGGCACATTTCAGTCAAGCTAAGATTATGGAGACCAAAATCACTTTTTCATAGCTTCAGTCAGTTCAAGATGAATTACAATATGAACAAGCCAAATCAAACTCTTGTCAAGCTGATGCATAAGCTTCAGACTACTAAAGAGTCTATGAAATTTGGTAGTGTTCATTTACTCGGGGTTCTAATTAACTCCAAAAAGAAACATAAATATAGAAACCAGAACAAGAATAAGGTAAAAAAAAGGAAGGTGCGGTACCAATTACCAAGAATATTGCTATGAAGAAGCCGAAAGGCAAGTGTTTCAAGTGCTAAGAGGAATTTGGTATTTGTTAGTTGTTTGATTGAACAAGGTTAAATAGTGCAGTTTAATTTCTTAGTTTTTATAAGTAGCTCATCTTTAGCTATTTGTTTTTGTGAATTATTGATTGGTTTTTATTTTTTTTAAGTTCTATGTCCTATGATGTTATTAATATTTAAATTTTGGATGAGGAGCATAAACACCAAGCCAATAAAATGACCAAAAATGCCCATTAAGGTCAAAAGATGTTGTGCAACCAAACCATTTGAATTGTACATATTGGAGTGCGCAAAACAATAAATTTTCAAGCTAGATGACTACTCAAGATATGGATATGTTAATCTAATGCACCAAAAGTTTGAAACTTTCACAAAATTTTGAGAGTATAAGGCTGAGGCATAAAAGCAATTAGGACTCCGTATCAAAGAAATTTGGTTTAACCGGTGTTGAATACATGTCTAGAAAGTTTAAGTTTTACTTGACTCAATAGGAGATAGTTTCACAACTGTTAGCCTTTGGAACACGCCAGCAAAATGGAATTGCAGAAGAAAAAAAAATAGAACTCTTCAAGATATTGTGAGGTCAATGCTCAGTTACTCATCGCTATCTATATTGTTTCGTTAATATGCCTTAGAAGCATATTGTATCTTCTAAACATAGTTCCTTTTAAATCAATTTCTTACATAATTGTGGAAAAGGTGTAAGCCATATTTGAAAATGGGGTGCTCCAATATATGTCTTAAGAAATGAAACAAATAACTTGGAATCTCATACATAGGCGTTTTAGTTTGCTAGATACTTTAAAGGAATGAGATGTGGACCTTTTTTTTTCATTTGAGGAAGTTATCGTGAGTACTCATTCCACTTTTCTAAAGGATGACTATATTAAAAATTCAAACTCAAGAATAATTCTTAAGGAGCTTGCTTCAATTCAAGAACAAATTGAACTAAAGGTGTTTTGCTTCATACTTCCACTAGTTCTTATGCATGTTCAAAGAGGAAAAAATGTGCACGAAGGTGAACAAGCACAGGTAGAACCAGTGGAAAAACAAGAACTAGTATAGGTGGAAACTACAAAACAATGAATAGGATCAATTACAAAATCAATTACAAAATAATGAATAGGATCCTCCTGTAGAAGAATAGTAGGCCTAAAATATTTATGATTTTATGCCACTTTATGATCTTATTATTTGTAGTTTTCAGCCTCACTGTTATAGAAAATTGTTTATTTGTGTTGAATATACAATGTAAGTGAAAGAAAGAAATAATGGATTCTTTGGCATTGAAAATGGTAGGAGATAAAATATGGGCTTAAACAAATAAAGAATCTAGAAGGTTCAAACAATATTCCTTGAAGACTCACTTAGGCATAATATTCCTAAATGTCCCACAATGCCAAAAATGTGGTCATATTCTTATTCCGGGACCCATAAAAAAAGCTAATGCATTCAAGGATATTTTTCTAATCTTGGAAGCTTTAATCTTCAGCGTTAATTTTAAGGCATCAAAGAAAGGATCCAAAGGTCATTGTTGTGACATGTGACATGAGAAGACATTTAAAAATTGATGGCTAAGATTAAATGAGAAGAACCAAGGGTTTTAATTTATCTTTAATGAGGCACATGCCATGTCATATGTTTCATTAAGGGTAAATTATACTAATTATAAATCTTTCTAGAAGAAATTGAAAAAAGAAAAGTTGTGGGAGAAAGCATAATTAAAAACGTAGAACCCTTTTATAATGCTTAAAAATGTGTCTTACAAGAGTCCTACATTGGAAACAAATAGAGAAAGAGTCCCCAAGGCCCTATATATAGCCCCCTTTTCATTTAAGGAGACATACAATTTTGTACACAATTTCATATACAATTTAGAGAGCTTTGAAAGGCTTTTGAAGTGAATTTTAGGAAGTTTAAGAGAGTATGGTGGAGGCAACTTTAGTTGAGTGACACAACCATTGGCTTTATTGTTTATATTCTATTCTCTTGGCAAATTGTTGGCATGATTGAAGGCTTGGGATTGAAGATTGAAGATTGAAGGCTTGAAGATCACTTGGCTATATCAAACCCGTGGCTTCATTATTTTTTTTTACTCCTTTTATTTTGTTTCTTTGTTTCAATCAAGTCTTTTGAATTAATTATGGTGTTTTCTTTTAATAATTATGAATTGACTTCATAATTACGATTATAGATTAAGCCATAGTTATGAAGATTTACTTTTGTTACATAAGAATTGTTTTGGAGGTTTTTTAAATGATATTTGAGTATTTGTGTTTTCATTAATTCAATAAACTATTTAGAATCTAAATGCATATATTTAAATTATGGATGATTTAAGAAATATAATTTAGATTGTATTGTAGTTTATTAGAGAGTTTACACTTTTATGCCCCATGTTAGTAAATGTGCAAAGAATCTTAATCAAAAACTCAATGGAAAAAACATGACTTTAAGGTCTTAATTAAGGAGTTTATTACTAATTGAAATAGATGCTAGTTCCTAGTGTGTTTGCATTGATTAAGCTTCGTTGAAATATGAAATACTTCTGTCATTATATTCTTGCATAATAATTAGTAAATTGGATTAATTAGTGGTGAATCTCATAGCCCTTGTTCATCATTATTGGTTGAAACTCATTAAAAGTTGATCTCTACTATTCTTTTCTCTTAATTAAGTTACTAAATTTTTATTTTAATTGCTTGCAACAAAAACAAATTTAGGTGGTCAGGTTAGTATTTAGATTTAGCTAGAATAAGTAATCCAAAATTCACTTGGGTGCGATACTTGGTTTACTCTTAAAACCACTTTATTATTATTTGAAAACGATTCGTATACTTGCGAGTTAATTTTACCACAACAAAGAACAACCACCACAAGATATGCCATGCTAGGTGAAACTTACCAAGCCATGACTATTGATAGCGAAGATGATCCTATAAAATATATTGAATTGCTAAAAGATTTGGATGCACAAGATTAGCAAAAAGTCATGGATCATGGAATGGAATTTATGTATTCCAACGCAGTCTAATCTTTTGTAAAGGTGCTTAAAAGGTTTACCCATAGGATGAAAAAGATATTCAAGAGAAAAAGATGATCAGATGGGAAGGTGCAAACCTTCAATGCTAAATTAATGGCATAAGGCTATACTCAAAATGAGATGATAGATTATGAAGAAACCTTTTCGCCAGTATTAATGCTTCAATCTATCCAGATTATTTTAGCTATAGCTAGAAGTCTCGATCATGAGATTTGACAAATAGATGTCAAAAAAACCTTTTGAATAGAAACTTAGAAGAGGACATGCGGCAACCATAATGGTTTACAGCTAAGGGTCAAGAATACATTATATGCAAGTTGCAAAGGTTGATTTATGGACTTTAAGCAAGCATCGAAATCATAGAATATCAAGTTTGATCGAGCTATAACTTCTATTGGTTTTGAGAATTATATTGGTGGACCTTGTTTTTATAAAAGGATCAAAGGTAAGAAGGTAGTTTTTCTAATCCTTTACATAGATAACATTTTGTGGATTGTAAACGACAAAATGATGTCATCAAGTGTAAAGGGTTGTCTGCATAAGCAGATTAATATGAAGGACGCGGGTGAAGCTAATTATATTCTAGGAATCAAACTTTTTCGAGACTAAAAGAATAAGAAGTTAGCTCCGTCTCAAATTCCCTACATATATAAAATAGTAGTCAAGTTTGGCATGGAGAAATCTCGAAGGAGAATCTTACCCCTTAGACATGGAATTCTTCTTTCTAAAAAACAATCACCAAAAACTCACAAGGAGAAATATCTTATGAATAATCAACCTTATGCTAATCTCATGTATGCCATGTTGTGTACTATGCCATTATATACTATGCAGTGAGAGTAGTAAGCACGTATCAGCCTGATCCTCAATTAGAACACTGGAATATCAATGAAGCATATACTCAAGTATCTAAGGAGAATGAGAGCCTATAAATTGGTGTATTCTAATGGGACTTTAAAAACTATTGGCTTCATAGACTCAGAATTCAAAAGGGACATTGACTTTAGTAGATCTACCTCATGTTATGTGATTACTATGAATAGAGGAGTCATTTTTTAGGGAGCATTTACCAGACATGTATCACTAACTCTGCCACTTAATATATGTGGTTGCATCTGACGCTACAAAGGAAGCTATGTCTTAAGAAATTCCTTATGGAACTTCAACTAGTACTGAGTGCAAATCAACCCATTACCTTTGACTATGACAATAGTGGGGCTATAGCAGAGTCCAAAGAACCTAAGTATCATAAGAGACAAAAATACATAGCAAAGAAGTATCACTTGATCCATGATTTTATTGAGAGATGAGATATAGTGGCTGATAAAATAGCATCTGGTGACAAAATTTACCTTGAATATCCCTTCAAGATTAACATAGAGGCCTTGCCTGAGAATGATTCCACTTGATTACATATTTAAATGGGGTTTATTTGACATAAAATTGGATATAATTTTGAGACATGCATGAAACCGAAAAGATACAATAATATAACCATAGTGCGGAAGTATAGAACAATAAATATGGGTCATACAACGAAGCCAACTACAGTAGAGATCATGAAATGAAGGTACAAATAAAAGTTTGAAGATAAACAAAAGGGTAACATAGTCAAAACATAAAGATATGAGAAGTAAATAAGTCTTAGAGAAAGTAAGTTTAGAACGGTACAAATAATGCCAAAGATAAAGATAGATAACAGAGCATCGAGTATAAGAAAGTAGTGGATCTGGATGCTGGCTAGTAGACCTGTTAGCCTCAGCAGAGAACTAAAATCATGAATTTAAAAATATAAAAGTGAGAAATAAGAATATACCAGTAAGTATCCGAATATCTAGAAAAAAGTCATGTACAAGAAAATCATTTCTCTCAAAAATTCACATCACTCTTTTGAAAGGATTTTGGTTTTGCAAATATTTTCACAAAATCCATTATTTTTCCAAAACTATATATATTTAAGATAATAAACTTTACATATGGAAATATCAGAATTTTTAAATCAAACTTTAATAACCATAAATTTAGTGAAAACATTTCAAACAATAGATTTATTAATTAATTGCGTTATCAACCATATAAAAAAACCTCTTAAACTATATAATATTCATAAAATCATTTATATATATTAGAGAAATAAAAAAAAAATTAAAGAATAAATAATTTATTGATTGATAGAAAATATTATCAATTGATTATTGATAGTTTACAAAAAGAGATTTAATATCGATTGATATTATTAATTTTGGAGTTTAACTATGAGTTTTTAGTGGAGTAGCACCAGATTAAATAATTGCTTGACAATTATAAAAATTCTTGGTTAATAATAGTTGTTGGATCTTCAATTACTTAGTATAAAACTCATTCACTTTGATTAATAATGTGATTAATTATTAAAAAGTACCTATAAATAATTACTTGGATCGTTATCTATTTTTTACTAATTTTATTAAGATTGAAATGTCATTTCTTATCGATGTTTTGAATTATATATATGCTTCAAATCAAAAATTAAATTTAAGATAAAAAATATTAAATTTATAAAGTCATGTTTGCATGAAAATATCTTCGATCCTACTATAAAATGCGAATAGGCTAATGCATTAAGTTTTGACATGCTATGTCAATTTGTGATTTAAAAATATAAAAATTGAATTTGGAAAGTGGCAACCGAACTTTAGCAATTGCACATTAATAGATTACCAATATAATATATTAGTTTTGGAGAAAACAAATGCGGCTNATAAAAATGGTAGGTATTCAAGAAAGCATTTGAACGTGGAGTTAGACTCTTCAGGAATTTCTTCGTCTCTTCAAACCCATTGAAGATGAAGAACATTATTTACAATAATTTTTTATTTTGAAATTTTATTAGCGAGACCTTTCAATATTGATTTATAAATTTACAATATTAGTGTTGATTTTTTGTAACTGGCGTAACAGTTGTCAATTACAAATTTATTTATTGAATAAATTAATTAGATTTTATTTGTTTTAATTTTTATTTTAATTGTTCTGATTTCAATTTTATTTTTTGTTTACTATATATATGTATATAGTTTTGAAGTTTTAAAAAAGAGAAGAGAAAAATAGAATAACATGTTTTTTGGTTTTTTGGAGAAAGTATAGTTACAAAAAGAATAAAAAAAGTGGTGATATAGTTTAGGTATTTTTCAAGTTCGAAGATAAATTTTTGGTAGTGCTAAAATAAAAATTTAGAGTGTCCGTTGTATCGTGGGAGTTGATCGTTAATGAACCATTCGCACTAGTGGGGACGAAATCATTCTTACAGATGATGTGGTATTACATAGACCTCACACTATTACCAAAGACATCATATACAGGTTCTGTATTTTATTATCCATGTACTAAACTAAATTTTGTTTATTAATTTGTAATATATATATATATATATATTTAGATATATGTTGATTACTGTTTCAGTTGTTTATACAATCTTAAGAACGATCTCCCATTTACAGTTAATCTTCTATATTTATACTTATATATATATATATTTAACTTTTTTTTTCATTACCGTGCATGTATATTTATAGATTTTTGATATGTCATATATATATATATTTATATATATATATTGTGATGATTTTTGTTTCGTTTTGTTATGTTTTTTTAATGTGAAGATCGAATCTATTTATATATATTTATATATTTTTTATTTGTTGCCGAATATGTATTTTGTTGATTTATTTATCTGATGAGTTTTAATTTAAATTGACACTAGAATCAGAACGAGGGCGACGAGACAAAGAAAACCTAACAAACGGCGTCGAAAACAGAGATCGAACGAAGGAGATACAGCTGGGTCAGAAGCTAGGTCGCGCGACCCATGACCTAACCCAGTTTTCAGTAAAGTGGGTGAAGGAGAAGACACAAAACGACATCATTTTGACGTTTTGGGCAACTGGGCTGAGGCAGCAGGCCTGGCATGGCCTGGGCTTGGGCTTGGCCTGGGCTGGGTTTGATCCTAGCTGGGCTAGGTTTGAGCTTGAGCTGTGCTGAAATTGGGCCTGGTTCAGTTGGGCCCAATGGTAGGCTGAGGCACAGCCCGTTTGTAGGTGTGGCCTATGCCACGTTGACAGCCACGTGTGTACCACGTGGAGCCTTACGCTGACTTGTTACTGACATAGCACGTGCCACATGGATGTTGACCGTTG
Source organism: Ochetophila trinervis (assembly GCA_003254975.1). Lineage (NCBI taxonomy): Eukaryota > Viridiplantae > Streptophyta > Magnoliopsida > Rosales > Rhamnaceae > Ochetophila > Ochetophila trinervis. Next base: position 52,723 of record QANX01003285.1, read on the forward strand.
ACTTTCGATCGACATTGATTATGCATACAGCAATTTGTGGGTGTATACAGTAATTCCGTGTGGATTTTAAATTTAGTTTTAAACCTCAAATTTGTGCATTTTTCTTGCTAAAATTTGTGTAATTAGTGTGTTCAACAACTAATGAATTTATATTTCCACTCATATGCAAGAAATGGCAACAAAGGCTAATGTTTTATCAGACAACATGAGTATCATTCCTATGGAAAAAGCGTCAACTTTGATTGCACCGGTTTATGTACCTGTGAGTCATGCAGAAAAACCAAAAAAAATTGATGGAAAGGATTTTAAAAGGTGGCAACAAAAGATGTTATTCTTTTTGACCACATTGAACCTAGCTAGGTTCTTGACTGAAGAGGCATTGGAGAGCAATGAGAATAGCGATGCAAGTACTCTCATGGCTGTAGATGCTTGGAAGAGTTCCGACCATCTGAGTCAGAATTATATTTTGAATGGCCTATCTGATACTCTGTATAGTGTATACAGTAGCAAGAGGACAGCGAAAGAGCTATGGGAAACCTTGGATAAGAAATACAAAACAAAGGATGCTAGTTCCAAGAAGTTTGTAGTAGGTTGTTTCTTGGATTATCTGATGGTTGATACCAAGACTGTTATCAGTCAAGTCCAACAGCTGCAGGTAATCATACAGGAAATCCATTATGAGGGATGGTAATTATTGAAGCCTTCCAAGTGGCATGTGTTATTGAAAAACTACCATTAGGTTGGAAAGACTTCAAGAACTACCTTAAGCATAAGTGAAAGGAGATGAGCATGGATGATCTGATTGCTAGACTTCGCATTGAGGAAGACAACAGACAATTAGAGAAGAGATCATCATCACAGGCTTTCATTAAAGGTAATGTGGTGGAGCATAGTCAAGGCTCCAAGACCAAGAAATTTGTTGGAAAGAATTCCAAGCTAGGTCCTAAAAGAGGGGTATTTAAACATCCTAAATTCCAAGGGAAATGTTTCAATTGTGACAGGATAGGTCACAAATCGGCAGATTGCAGCTGCCCAAACGGAAAAATAAAACGGCACATGTAATGGAGAAACTCACCAGAGAGGTCAATGACATCGACTTGAGTGCCGTAGTTTCTGAAGTGAATCTTGTTGGGTCAAACCCAAAGGAGTGGTGGATTGACACTGGTGCAACTCACCACGTATGCTCAGACAGAGGTTTGTTCACTTCCTTCGAACCAACTGAAAGTGGGGAAAAGTTATTCATGGGAAATGTTGCAACGTCTGAAATAAGAGGTGAAAGGAAGGTAATTCTAAAGATGACCTCCGGTAAAGACCTGACTCTAAACAACATGTTGTATGTACCAGATATACATAAAAATTTGGTATCTGGATCGCTTCTAAGCAAGCATGGATTTCGCATGGTGTTTGAGTTTAATAAGGTCATATTGTCAAAATATAATATGTTTGTGGGAAAGGGTTATGTAGCCAATGAGCTTTTCAAACTTAGTGTAATGACTGTAAAGCCTAAAAATATGAATAAAGCTAGTACTTCTTCTGCTTATTTGATTGAGTCTTCCAATTTGTGGCATGGTAGACTAGGACATGTTAATTATAATACTCTGAGGAGATTAATTAACTTAAATCATATTTCCACAGTTCAAATTGACAAGAAATATAAGTGTGAAACTTGCATTGAGGCAAAAATGACGAGGTTATCATATCACACTATTGAAAGGAATACCAAACCTTTGGATATGATCCATAGTGACATATGTGATCTGAAATTTGCACCAACGAGAGGAGGCAATAAATATGTAATTACCTTTGTTGATGATAGCATGAAATATTGATATGTCTATTCGCTAAAGGGCAAAGATGAAGCCTTAGAGAAATTTATAGTCTATAAGGCTGAAGTTGAGAATCAACTTAGTAAGAAAATTAAAGTAATAAGTAGTGATCGCGATGACGAATATGTAAATCCTTTTGGTGAATTTTGTGCTCAAAATGGGATTAGACATTAAGTCACTCCATCGCATTCACCACAGTCCAATGGTGTGGCTGAATGGAAAAATTGAACCCTCAAAGAAATGATGAATGCAATGCTGTTAAGTTATGGGTTACCTCAGAACTTGGGGGGGGGGGGGGGGGGGGGNGGGGGGGGGGGGGGGGGGGAGCTATTTTATCAACAAACTACCTTTTAAATAAGGTGCCCTGGAGGAAAGAGGTGAAAACACCTTATGAGCTTTGGCATGGAATATAGCATTCCTATAATTATTTAATAATGTTGGGGTGTCTAGCCAAAGTAGTTGTACCTACTCCAAAGAGAGTAAAGATAGGTCCAAAAATAGTTGATTGCATTTTTATTGGTTATGCACAAAATAGTAGTGCATAAAGATTTCTTGTGTACAGATATAAGATTTCAGATATACACAGAAATACAATAATGGAATTGAGAAATGCATCATTTTTCAAGCATAATTTTCCATACAAATCTGATAAGGGACTGAGTTCGTCAAAACAAACATTTGAATATATCAATGAAGATAGTCCAGATAGCGATCATGGACAATAGGATGAGGTTGAGCTTAGACGTAGTAAGAGAATGAGAATAGAAAAATCATTTGGTCTAGATTTTCTTACTTGCATGCTAGAAAGTGAACCTCAAAGCTTTCAGGAAGCTATAAATTTACTCTCATGAATGTCCTCTATGGAAAGAGGCAATCAAAAGTGAAATAGATTCCATTTTGCAAAACCATACTTGGGAGTTAGTAGATCTACCTCCTGGTTGTAAACCTTTAGGTTATAAGTGGATTTTCAAGAGGACAGATGAAACTATTGATAAATACAAGGCAAAGCTAGTAATAAACGGTTACAAGCTAAAGGAAGGCCTTGATTATTTTGATACATACTCATCGGTGAGAAGAATAAATTCCATAAAGATGGTGATTGCCATAGCAGCCTTACGAAATTTAGAGATACATCAGATGGATTTAAAAACAGCATTTTTAAATGGGGATTTTGATAAAGAGATATATATGGAGCAACTTGAAGGTTTTTTTGCTCCAGAAGAAGAGAGGAAAGTCTGTAGACCGGTGAAATCTCTATATGGTCTAAAACAAGCTCCAAAAGAATGGCATCAAAAATTTGATTCTGCTATGTTGGATAGTAGGTACAAAATAAATGAATGTGACAAGTATATCTATATAAAGGATACAAATAATGGATATGTCATTTTATGTCTATATGTAGATGACATACTTATCGTGGGTAGTAACAATAATATAATCCAAACTACCAAAACTTTGTTAAATACAAAGTTTGATATGAAAGACATGGGGCTTGCAGATGTGATACTGGGAATTACAATTTTAAGGTCTTCGAATGGAATTATTCTTAGTCAGTCACATTATATAGATAAAATAATAGGAAAATTCAGTAAAGATGATACTGGTATATATGGATTTACATATCTCCAAGAATAAAGGAGAATGTGTTTTCCAAGTGGAATATTCTAGGGTGATTGGTAGTCTAATGTACTTGATGAGTTGCACTAGACCGGATATAGCCTACTCAATAAATAGACTAAGTAGATACACGAGTAATCCAAACCAAGATCATTGGAAATGGATAGTGCGAGTACTGAGGTACTTATGATATACTCGTGATTACGAACTGCACTACATAAGACATTCAGCTGTATTAGAAGAATATAGTGATGCTAGTTGGATTTCTGATATAAAGAATTTAAAGTCTACTAATGGATATGTATTTACATTAGCTGGTGTAGCTGTAACATGGAAGTCTTCCAAACAAATAGTTATAGCTCGTTCACTATGGAGTCTGAGTTCGTAGCTTTGGACAAATGTGGAGAAGAGGCTGAATGGTTACGTCAATTCTTAGAGGACATTCCACAATGGCCAAAACCTGTGCCTGCAATTAGCTTACATTGTGATAGTCAATCTGCAATTGGCAAGGCATAGAATATAATGTATAATGGAAAGTCTAGACATATACGTCGAAGACACAATTCCATTAGACTGTTAATCTCAACTGGAGTGATTTCTATACACTATGTAAAGTCGAAAGAAAATATTGCGAATTTGCTAATCAAGGGGTTAAACAAAAAACTAGTTGAGAAGTCATTGATGGGAATGCGATTGAAGCCCATGAGAAGAAAGTCAATATGATAGAAACTCGCCCTATTTGATTGGAGATCCTAAGAACTAGGTTCAACGAGACAATGCAATTGTAAAGACTAGTATGAATCACTGTGGGGGTTTTTACCCTTACCCATTCCTATGATGAAACAGTGATAGATAAAAGGTTAAGCTATGTTTTTAATGATTATCGGATGTTTGGTAATCTATGAGGATTATATAGAAACAGAAGAATCACCTATGTTGGAGTGAAGAGGGGCCACTTCAAAAAGAATTGTGGTGGGCGCAATTCGTTAAACTCTTGCACAACCAGGACGATGTTCATGGCCAAAACGAACATAATAGTGAGAACTAAAAAATATCAGGAAGGGGTCCTGCGTGAGATGTATCATCATTTTCATAAATGATATAATGGTTCAAGGACATCATGTTTACCATTTAATAAGTAAAGTAAATACATTTTCACAAGAGAAGGTTTAAAGAGTAACATCTACTTATCCTATGCAGACTCAAACCGTAGAGCTTTATCACATGTGTATCGAATGAGGCTAGTTTAATTTATTCATGTAGGAGATTGTTGGTTTTTTTGTAACTGGTGTAACAATTGCCAGTTACAAATTTATTTATTGAATAAATTAATTAGATTTTATTTGTTTTAATTTTTGTTTTAATTGTTTTGATTTCAGTTTGATTTTTTGTTCAATATATATATATATATATATGTATATAGTTTTGAGGTTTTAAAAAAGAGAAGAGAAAAATATAAAAACTTGTTTTTTGGTTTTTTAGAGAAAGTATAGTTACAGAAATAATAAAAAGAGTGGTGATATAGTTTATGTATTTTTCAAGTTCAAAGATAAATTTTTGGTGGTGCTAAAATAAAAAATTTAGAGTGTCAGTTGTATCATGGGAGACGATCGTTAACGAACCATTTACACCAGTGGAGACGAAATCGTTTTTAAAAAAACGGTGATATTACACAGACCTAAGACGAGTACCAAAGATATCATATACAAGTTCTGTATTTTATCATCTATGTATTAAACTAAATTTAGTTTATTAATTTGTAATATATATTTATAAATATGTTGATTATTGTTTTTTAGTTTGTATTGCAATTAGTATGTAATTGAACAACATTGATAAATAAATAAATAAATAACATATAATATTAGTATATAATTATATAACAATTGGGGTTGCACTGTAAAAAAGTTTCCGAAGATGAAGGGAAAGCAACCCTACTTAATTGATTGAAGATAACGATTACGTAGAAATCACTTCTCTAAGTAATGGTTTCTGAGAAATTATGAGAGTGATGGACTGAAAGTTTGGAAATTTAAAAAATAAAATAAAATAAAAAAATTTTGATTCATTGAAAATACCTATTTGGTGTTTCTGAAAAGATATATACTAAGTCATTAATTCTTTCAAAATCACTTTTATTTTTTCTTTAAAAATAACTTCCTAGAGAACAAAGTAATTCTTAAAAATTAATTTCCAAACGGATCCTAATTGATGTTGCTTCTAAAACCGGAATAGGTGGGCTTTTCCAAAGTAAAATCAATAAAAATCACTTCTATACATTTTATGTTTTTTGACAACCATAATATAAAAGTACTTTTTATCGTCTTTGTAGTACTTTAGGCTCCAGGAATCACTACAAGGCAAGTCTCAGACTCTCAAATTACTATTAGATTTTAAGAAGGGGTAAAAAGGGAAATGCACCAGCAAAAAATCCATCATAGTGGCCAACTTTTTTATTTTGTAAGTACATTGCTTTCTCATAATTTTATGAAAAAATAAAAATAAAAATAAAAAAACTAAAGATGTCACAATCAAGAGCTCAATAAGTGGGTGGACATTATTATCTTTGTTATCCATTTATATATGGCTTATTTATGTTTATTTTTTAATTTTTAAAATATTTAACATTTAATTTTAAATTTTTAAATTAGTTTTTGAATTTTTTATTAATTTTAAATATTATTTTAATATTTATTTTATTATTATTAATCTTTAAATATTTTTTTTTCATCTACTTTTTACGGCTAGCAGAAAATAAGTAAAAATTCAAAAAGTAAAAGTTATAAAATTTTAAAGATTAAAAAATCAAAATAAATCTAAAAATATTATTCTGTAAAAATAATTTTTGAATCTAATCTTATTAATAAAAAAATATAATACCATATATAGTTATTTTTCTATATAAATTAGATTTTAATATTTTAAAGAGATAGAGTTAAATAGAAAAAAAAAAATTACTACTGTTATTGTTATTGTTGCACATAAAAAAAAATATATATATATATATAAAAGCAACATTAATTAATATTTAATGATAATAAAAATATACTAAAACAACATTTAAACTTAATAAAAAAAATGGTTTCCAATTTTAAAAGTTAAATAACAAAATATGGCATAAGCGTAAATAAACCTCCATATAATCATCCCCGGAATCTGATCCAAGCACATCGAAGCTAAAACTCGTACCTTCAAACAGTTAACATGGAGCAACAAGGTTCGCACCGACACCATCCTCCACGGGTTCTGATTTTTCCTTTCCCTGCTCAAGGCCATGTCAACTCCATGCTCAAGCTAGCCGAACTTCTAGCCTTCCAAGGCCTCCATGTCACTTTTCTCAACACCCATTTCAACCACAATCGCCTTCTCCTCCACGCTGACATTCGAGCTCGTTTCGCAGCCTACCCCGACTTCCTATTCAAGACCATCTCCGACGGACTTCCAGACGACCACCCCCGTTCAGCTGACTCATTGGCATCACTAGAGGCGTTTGATTCGATAAATTCAATGATCAAGTTACATTTGAAACATATGTTGGAATCCAATGAATTAGGTTCAGATAATAGCCCTTCAGTGACTTGCATAATTGCCGATGGGATATTGGCCGAGTTTACTACTGATATTGCCAATCAGCTTGGCATTCCAATAATGCACTTTCGTACCATCGGTGCTTGCTGCTTCTGGGTTTACTTTTCTATTCCCAATCTTATTGAAGCCGGCGAGCTTCCTATTAGAGGTACTTTTCAATTCTTTCAACTTGTTTTGGTAAACAACTTTTTCTTTTTTAGATTTATAGCAATTAATACTCCAAACATTATTTAGTTATCTAATATTTGTTTGTTTTGATAAAATTAGTAATATAATATTCTTAATTATTTTGTTGCAATTAATCAATTAATGTTTTCCATGTATAACTTGATTCCTTTTTCTTGTTAAAATAATAATTTGGACCATGATAAAGTATGTGGGCCGTAGCTAATTAGCTTGATGTGCAGCAACTTTAGGTAAAAAAAGAAAAAGAAAAAAAGAATAGGTTTATTTATCCTAGGATCATAATGGAGCTGCAATCCGTACTTGCAAGAAATTTCTAGGAAATGCTATGGGCGTTTATTGATGGTAAGACGGCAGCGCCGTATGTTAAAGATAAAGGAGTGCAGTGGATCCTATTGTTGTGCGGACAGCAAGCCCATAATATATTAGGCAACTTTTCTATCAATTTTCGTCTAGTCTGTTCGAGCTGCTTTTTGAGAATATTGAGAATTATCTTGTTTATAGCCTCGGTTTGTTTATTCCCTTGAGACTGCTTGGTTGTCAAATATTTTTTATTTTTTATTTTTTTATGAATTATCAAATATTTAATTTTTTTTTGGTAAATTGTCAAATATTTAATTGACGGTGATTTTCCATTCCTAAAAAATTTTTAAACTTAGAATTAATGAATTGAGATCTATTGTCTGCCACTTAATTTCTCGAAGACTAAAATGGAAGACAATATGCTTCACGATGAATTGGACTACGTTGAAATCATTAATGTTAAAGTATGCTTCGGCTTCTACCCATTGAAGTCATTAATGGGTTAGTTTTTAACTTTAGAATTACTTTTTTAATATTTAATGGTTTAGATTCATTCTTAATCTAACTTTAATTTTTATATAAATGGGGATCATTTCATTTGTAAGATAAATTTTTGTTTTTAATCAATTGAAAGAATTAATTTTTTTATTGCTCCCATGAATGTTCTTGCAAGGTGAGGCAAGTTTATGAATCATGTAAGAAAGGCTAGTATTTGCTCGTTTTGTCCAGCTAATTGATTATGGTTATCTTCCATATTTTGGGAAGTCATCTCTTTGGTAAAGGTTTGCGTCTTCAACGGTTGAACCTAAATTAGGGCTTTTGAGTCTTTTGAAGGTACTAACGCTTTGAGCTTGCAAAAGTACCCCTACTTGGCGTGCTAAACCGTTGATGTAACATTCCATTCTAAAAAAATACTACAATTTTCAAAGTTGATCAAGTTTGACCATGAGTGGGCCCATAGTTGACTTTTTCTGTGGATATACTTTGGCATTGACAGTGGTAATCGATACGAGTCCGTATACTGGTAGTATGTTTGATTCGAGGCTAAGATCGTGAAGTTATGGTTAAAATAGTGTGTGGGGCATTTTGGTAATTTTGCAAGGCTGACTTTAAAAGAGTGAAATGACTAAATTGCCCTTACTGGAATTTCTTAAATTTTCCAGAAGGTTCTGGAAATGGAGAACACACGAAACCCCGACGTTGGCCCGTGCAACCCCACCTCGCACCTCTCTTCTCCTCTCCGGCAACGACCATTTTCCGGCTAGACTGGGCCAGAAATCACCCGGAACTTGGAGCTGGCGGCCTCCTCTTCCCAACCGTGTCGGTGACAACCTGTAGAGCAGCTCAGTTTGCCAGAAAACATGAGAAACCCGATCAGCTTCTTATCTGCGATTGCCAAATTCCGGCGAGAAATCGGCCAACTCACCACCCAAGAAAGGTTGCCCAGACCTTCCTCTACCTTTCCCCTCCAAGTTTTGGCCGTGAAACCTTGTGGATCACCGGAAAACTTGAAGAAACCAGCGAACGTGTTCTCTTCTGGTCGCCGGATCCAGGCGGTTTCCGGTTACGGGGTTGGTTCTCTCCCCTTATTTTGGACCTCCTGAATCCGAATCCACCATCTTTTCTTCCCAAATCTCTTTCCATTGAGCGGTGCGAAGAGTTGGTGTTCGGCTGTGACTTTCTGGCCATTTTCCGGCCATTATCGAAGGCAATTGGGCAAGATTAGTTGTTAATTATTTCCTACACTTCTCAAGCTTCATTTTGATATATCATTCGCATATAATTGAGTAATTAAGATTTGTTAATTTTGAGCTTGTTTTGGAAAATTTGTTAAGTTGGTAATAATTTCTGAAGTAATTAAATTGCTATAACTGTGAGGAGCTAATTTCAATTTATATATGAATAGATATAGCATACGAGGTTGTGACCGTGGAAAAGTATGGAAAAAAGGTAGAAATTGTTGTTATTTGGGCATTTGAATTATATATTGATTGTATGTAATTTAGTTTTATATATTATTACATACTATAGGATATGGATTAATTGCGCATGTTAAGTTATGTTGCATGTGGGTAGTTAAATGTTGAATAATTGGTATGATATTCTTGGTTATGCTCTTATAATTATAAATTACTTGATTTTGGATTTCTTTGAAAGGGATAGAGTTCTTGAAATGGTGATCGGTTGTCGATGTGAAGTAATTTGGATTTATGAATTGTATTTTGGGTAAAGTGAGTTGCTTTGTGAAGCTTGTAGCTTTAGAATGATGTAAATTGAACTTGTGTTTATTGATAGTAGTTATGGAATGTACTATATATATGGGTTCGATAATGAGTGGATGAATTGTGATTGGTAGTTAATTTAATTAATGATTGTTGATGTGCTCTTTTATTTAATGTGGATAACTGATTTGTATGTGTGATAATTATTATGTAGATTTTGGTTGATGGATGATGATTTGAATCGAATTACAATTTTATATTTTCTCTGGAAATGTGGTTGAGGAGGGTTATGGAGGTTGTAGAAATTGTGGGATACGTTTGGAGATGTTGTACAGTGATGTGGATGGTGATGGTGATGGTGTTGAAGAGGGTACCCTCGGCCATATGGAAGCCTTTTAAACGCCATGATTCCTAGAGACCAAGGATCGTGACGACTGCACCCCATTTCCGCCATGATGTCTTGGGGAGAAGGATCGTGATGATGGTCGTGATACCATGGTTATCCAATACCCCACTCCCTCCACGATGCCTTGGGGAGAAGGATCGTGATGATGGTTGTGATACCATGGTTACCCTTTCTTGTGGTGTTAAATGGTTAAAGAATAATGTATGATATATATATATATATATATATGTGTGTTATCTTGTTATTTTTCTCTAGAGTAAATACATGCATATTCATACACGTGTTGAAATAGATATTTTATTTATGGATGTAAAGTAAATATTGTGAATGTGCTCATTTTCGTGGGAATTCAAAAATGTGTGATAGGTATGGTTATTATCCTGTTAAATTTGTTTGAAAAGCTTTGATGAAATTAAAAGTGATTAAAATATGATAAGTGAGGAATGTGTGATGAATATATTGATATTTTATGTGTTTTGCTTTGGTTAAGCTTCTTGTTAATTATTAGAGCTTATTTTGGATTATTGAGGTAATTGAATGTGGGTTAGAATATATATTTGTCAAGTTCACTTTTGAATAGAAATTGTATCAGAAGTGGTATATTTGGTGTAAATTTGCTTTAAGAACTACAGGTAACTTGATCCCTATTAATAAGGGTATGTAGGCAGCTCAGTTTATTTTTAGACTGAGTCTAGCTACGGAAAAATATAATTGATGTAATTATTTAAATGTTAAGTTATTTTACCGAGAGGTGGTTTTTGATTGGGAAATGTTTGCTGGTAGTTTGGATAGTATATCAAAATGCTTTTTCGTGCAGGTTTGTAATTATATATATATATATATATTTGGGGGATGTTAGAAAAACAGACGAAATGCTGCCGAAATTTTTAATAAAATTTCTGGCAGTATAGAATCATTTTTTCGTCTATTGGATTTAATTATATTAATAATGGTTTAGTAAAAATAAATGACTGCTTATTGGCTTAATAAAAATATTAAGTCATGCAGGCAGGATCTAGATGGGTTGGGTCCTGACAGTTGACGCACAAATACTTACTGCCATATATCATCATGTAATTCCCTATAAACACGCAAAAGAGTAAAAGCATGAAAGATCTTGGGGCACCAAGTGTGATGCCAGTCAAAATCGCTACGATGCTTAATTTAGAATGTGTTTGAATGCCAAAAAGCTATTAGGATTAACTAGATGGTCATACTTATGTGTGAGGTAGTGTATAGTATTTATAACCTTTTAGAATGTAGTTTCCTTGTGGTACAAAAAAATTGAGCCCCAACCTAATTTGTTGATGCACATGGTTAAACTAAAGAAACTAGGGTTTATGGGAGACCCTAACTAAGAATGGCGTTGTCTTATAGTTTCCAAGAAGTAAGTTGTCAACTTTGCTTAAGTGTTGGTATTGGACATTCTATGAAGGTTATCTAAGACATGTTATGTAGACTTGGGTCGTTCAGTCCTTAGGTTTTGGCATTTATATTCTCCTAAACTGGACTTGGTCCATCCAAGACAAGGTGTTGCATGGGTATGACTTTTCTCTGATTTACTGTTTAATGCTCGTCTTTCTAGATGACATATGATATGTCGCATTTCCTCTCGGTAACTTGTGGTGAGGATGGTCTGCTAGACTCAGGAGAGAAATTGACTATTGGGTTAGTTCCACCTCTAAAGCTTGTTCGGTAATGTTTTCTATAAAAAAAAATTCATAAATGAATTTTGTGAAATGAAAATGGTAAATTTGATTTCTTATTTGTTGTATTTAAGAACATGTGTAGTAATATATTTAAAAATATATATTTTATGAGAATGAAAAATGTAAAATTATGTTTGGTAAATGTTAAATATGATATATATGTATGGAAAAAAGTCTTTGTTACTCAAAATGGTAAACATTATCTATATTTGTATTTGATATATATGAAATTATGTATTCCATTAAATATCTCTATTTTCAATATTTTTCAGATACATGTAAAACATCTCCAAGACGTTTTCTAAATTTATCTACCTTTTTAAAAATGTTTCCAACTTTTTCTATGCTTGAAAAATAGTTGTCGAATATATTTTCAATCATTTTCTGATTTGTAATATGAAAACAAGACCCTAAGCTTTGCATACCACCACGGTGTGTACTTCTCTCCTTGGAAAGGAAGAACTTTCTAGGTTCTCAAAGAGACATAATTAAAAACTTACACAAGGACCATAAAATAAAACATAAGACATAGACATGTTTCGAGGCTAGGTGTCTTTAACTTCTATTTTAAGAAAAGTTTTCAAGGCATTATTTTGGGGTGTTTTTACGCTAATTAAGCTCACATTAAACTAATCAAAATGATCTAAATAGAGGCATGAAAAAAGTCATTCAGCTGCTTTAGGAAATGGCACAAAACCGAGGCCCTCAAGCTTTCTTTTATCTAGCAGTTGTTCCAGGTTTCTCTACATTTTCTTCTACTTTCATTTGGATAAAAAACCTGCCTTCCCTTACTTTTTTTCTGCCTAGTTTTGGTCACAATGACCTTTGGAAAGCCTACTTCATGTGGTTAAAATTTAGAATTCAAAGTCTATAAAACTCCATAAAATGCCACCTTGACCGACTCATGCTGCTGTACTGATTGTCCATCAGCTCCTTCACACTTTTCAAATTTGCAGGTACAGTATCCTGTCTTCCCAGTGGTCTTTTGGCGTGAAAGTTGGTCACATGATCTTTTGTTATTCCTATTTTGATGCCTCAAAATACTAGCATTTACCTGTAAAAGGGTTTTGAGAACAAGTCTGAAAACCGAGACATGTGCTGCTGGAATCAGTTCCAGCAGATTTGACATTTGACCAGTTTTTTGTTCTGTTTTGTGGTCAGCCCAGCATAAATCATGGCCTTCTGCAACTGTTTTAACACTTAACAAAGCAAGACATGAGTCAATGAATATGTTAGAAACAAACTAAAGTTAAAACATAACAAAACTAGACACTAGGGCACAGCCGAGTTTTGGTCCTGTTGCATGACCGGTTCTGCAACTGTCTTTTGGTTCTTTTGTGTTGTTTACAAAATTAACATACGTTAACAGTTTCGCAACGGTGTTTCTATTACTATTTTAGTTAAATTGTTTAGTTGATTGATAATCACGAAAAGCATTCTTTCTGGAAAGCTGTTTTTCACTTTTATAATTCAAAAATTATTTTTCAAAGTGTTTGAATAGTTTTTTAGGAGAAATATTGGCACTAGTAATCCCTAAACTATATCACCATTTCCACTTCATATTCTAAACTTGTTTACTTATTTATTTACTATTATTTTTATTTTTATTTTTTAATAATGACATCTCCAAACTCTATTCTAGAGTCATCATGACCTTTTGATTTTCCGCGTTGGCCAAACTCTGCTATAAAATTTGCCAAACTCTATTCCAAACATTTTCTGAATTGCTGTTAAAATGTTATAAACATTACATAAAATGGTTAGTGATATGAAGTTTTATGTGTTATAAGGGACTTATAACAAATATCATGACAGATGAGACTAAATTCAAAATTAAAAAAATCACCAATATTAAATTGTTAGCCCAACTGTTAAGATATAAAATTGGAAGGTTTCTGTATCTTTATTATATATACATGTATATAATTTTTTTCCCCCCTCTTTAACTTTGCTTGGAAGCTCATATTTGTGGAAAGGAACCATAAAAGGAATGAAAGGGTGCAAAAAAAATGACCAGGTTTGCCTTCATTTACAGTACACTTGTCAATTGCGTGCTATTTCTGTTAAATTTTAGACCCAAAAATCAGGTGGTCTCGATAATTAATATACTAACAATAGTATTTGGGAATGAGATTGTGAAAAAATAAAATAATTATGGACTGAAGTTTCGATGGCACTATAGTTTAGGGCCGGACTACTGCTAGTGCCAATATATATCCTTCTTTTTCAAAATTGTTTTTGGCTTGAAGAAGAGCAATAATCTAGAACAAGCTTAAGTTTTTGGAAAAAGCATAAAAACTATTAACATAAATATTCCTATAAACTAATATTCCGTTATGTCAAAATTTCAGGAAAAGAAGACATGAACAGACTAATAAACAATGTGTCTGGCATGGAAAGATTGCTACGGTGCCGAGACCTCCCAAGTTTCTGCCGAGCGAGTGATCTAACTGACCCAACTCTCCAACTCGTTCTGAGAGAGACCCATCAAAGCCAACGAGCCGAGGCAGTCATACTCAACACGTTTGAAGACCTGGAAGGACCAATTATCTCCCACGTGCAAACTCAATGTCCCAAAATCTACTCCATTGGACCTCTCCATGCGCACCTCAAACACAAGCTTGCCGCTGCATCGTTGCGGTTACGATCTTCGAACAGTCTCGTAGCAGTTGACAGAAGTTGTATGGTGTGGCTCGACGCTCAGCCTCCCAAGTCTGTAATTTACGTAAGTTTTGGTAGCATGGCAGTTATGACCAAAGACCAGCTCATGGAGTTTTGGTATGGTTTGGTGAATAGCAACAAGAGATTTCTGTGGGTTATACGGACGAACTTGGTCACCGGAGAAGGCGATGGCGCTCAAGTACCAGCGGAGCTTTTGGAGGAGACGAAAGAAAGGGGGTTTATAGTGGGTTGGGCACCCCAAGAGGAAGTCCTTGCCCATGGGGCTGTGGGTGGGTTTTTGACCCACAGTGGATGGAATTCAACCATAGAGAGTATAGTTGCTGGAGTGCCAATGATTTGCTGGCCTTACTTTGCAGATCAGCAGGTGAATAGTAGATTCGTGAGTGAGGTATGGAAGCTTGGAATGGACATGAAGGATGTTTGTGATAGGCAAACTGTGGAGAAAATGGTGAATGATTTGATGGAGGAAAAAAAGGAGGAGTTTGAGAGAGTAGCAGAGGAGATGAGTATATTGGCAAGGAAAAGTGTGAGTGAAGGTGGATCATCTTACTGTAATATGGAACGCTTGCTAGAGGATTTAAGGTTGACAAGCAGAAAATTTGGCAGATAAGCTTTAGATTTTGGTTAATTATTTAGCTTGGCGCAAGGCCTCTTTGTTTAATTGTTTTGCAACGAATTAAGAATATTGATATTTAGTAGTTGGAACTTGGAGTGTATACTTGACGGGAAATATAGTTTCCCCATGACATTATACTATTTGGGAATCTACACTTCCATTAGCTTGTCCATTATATCTCATTTTCTAATAACCGTATTAAATGATCAATATCTACTTTAAGTAAGTTACTATATATGGAGAATAAAAAAGTTTGAATCGTCACTTTCATGAAAAGAAAAGAGAAAATCAATATATTAATCCAAATTCGTTTTGAGTGGTATCAAATTCATCTTGAAAAGTATATATACTACCTAATTTATATTTACATGGGTTAACTATCCTTTTTGATATTCTAATTTTTTTTCCTAATTTCAATTGAATGGCGGAATCTTTGTTTGGAATTCAGATTTAATTAAAGACGAAAAGAAAAGAAAAAAATAGTGCATATTCTAAAAAAGTTTTATTATTTGTTACTATGGTCATTGATGGCATAGTTTTGACTTGCTTTCGATTATATAATAATTTATTATTATAAATATTTAATTTTAAAAAGTAAATTTTTTACAACTATTTAAATTATCAAATAAAATATAAATATTCAATGGCGGTGAGATTGTAAAATTCAAAATATGATATTTAGTTTGGAAAAAAAATTATTGAGAGAAAAAAAAAATTATCATGGGATAGACAACAAAAAAGCATAAGAGAAAATGATTCTGACCTTCCTCAATTTTTGACGAGGAAAAGGAGAATCCTGAGAAATTAACAGCTCCAGCTCGCTCTCTCCGCGGTCTCACATCTCTCTTTCTTTCTCAACTCTCACATCTCTCGTTTTTTCTTATCTAACGGAATTATCCTCCAAATTGGTTTATTTTACAAACAAAATAAAGTACAATAAGTAATATGCATGCAGTAATAAATGTAGTTAGATAAATATATGTATCATAATTTAATATAAACATATACAAAAGATTAATCAGAGCTATCTAGAGAAAAAAAAAAAATTGATACTGTTCAATAATTAAAATAATTTATTAATTGAAAAATAAATAAGAAAAGATGTCCTTAAAGCGGGGAAGATAGAGCTGACATCGTATTTCACCGTGATAGATTTGATGTCTTGCTCAGTCTTGAAGAATAGAGTTAAACAAAAACAAAAAATCAAAAAACAAAAAACAAAAATGAGATATTGAATATCTCAGTAACTGCTAGGAATATACAAAATTCACATTTGGCCTTTTAAATTTTTTTCTCTCAATACTTTGCAATTTCTATTTTGAAAAGTTTCTCAAGTTAAAGAACATTCTCACAAGACTCATTGTTTATCCCAAAACACTTTAGTAATAGAAATCTGGTATTTCCTCCAAAATTGTTTAAATACAATAAAATCCAATATAGGGGTAAAATAATAATTTTACATTGCTCAATTTGTTCGGACAATCATTTGATCATCACTTGATCCAATAACACAATCGCAATTAAAAACAATTCAAGATCCCACAAATCCTCAATATCATGTCATGTTTCCATTTGCATCACTGAAATCATATGAAATCTTTAAAACTCATAATATTTAAATAAGATTATTTGATCCTCACATGATCAAATAATCATGTCTCGAAATCATCATGAGAGATACGACAAAAAAAAAAAGCATTTTGGTCTTTACAGACTTTTAGTGACTAAATTTCATTGGTTGCAATATGGCTGCAGAAAACTGCTATGAGAATGTAAAGATAGCGACCAAAACAAATAAGATCGATAATTTATAAAGAATCAACAACCACATTTTGGTAGTAGAAACAGCAAAAACATAGTTGTTGGTAGACCTAGTAAATTCCAACATGACATATTAATATGATACGTTAATAGGAAACGAATCTGCACAAATTTTTGAGAGTTTGAGTTTATTTATTTTACCATTAACGCTTAATGAGTTAAATTTAAATAAATAAATTTTAACGCAAATATGATGCGACACAACACTAATAGAAAATTTAGCTTAACATGGCACTAATACAACTTGCACATTCTTTTGAAGGTTTAGATTTGTATATTTCATTACGAAAGCTTAGTAAAAGAAGAATAAGAAGTCAAGTTTAGCATTAGATTAAAAATTTGTAACTAATAGATAAAACAAGGAAAAGAAACCTACTCTTGGTTAACAGTAAGAAATTTATCTTTCTCCACTTAATCAAATGGCATATTTAAGCAAAACTCAAAAGATATACATATGTTTAGTTGGTTCCAAAAATACAACACCTGGCCAATGTCAAAGTGATTGCAAACACTAATGCCGAAGTCACATTAGAGCCACACAATATGTCAACATGGTCCATGCATTACCTAAAATTTGGTACAAGCAAGTTAATCCTTGAAATATCATTAAAAAAAAAAGAAGAAGCCAATTCTTGAAATGAATGATATTGGTTATGTTCCAAATCAACCATGACAAAGGAATAACAAAATTGAAAATGCGATACCGCCAGCTAAAAAAGCAAAAAACAAGTAAAAGGAGCTAGCACTACAACAAAAACGTTAATAGGAGACGCAAAAACGGCGATGAAATTAAAAACATTCACAATAGATAAAAAGTGTAAGAAACTTTTCTAAACAACGATGCAAAAATATTGTCGCGATTGTCCATTTTTTGCGACGAAAATTCATCGTGAATATTACATCAATTGACAATGTTTTGCAATGCGCTAATCATTAATTGATGAATTTTTCATGGCGAAAATCCGGTGTGAAAATATCATGAATTTTTATAATTTTAGTTGGTTCCAAAATTAGCATCGACTTTCGTCACTAATGATGGGCCATTTTAGCGACGACCTTTATGAAAAACAGCAGCAAAATTTGTTGCAGTAAATCCATTAAAAGATGTTACTAAATAATTCAAATTTAATTTTAGTGACAAAATTATTTTTCTTTTAATTTAATTTCTAAATTAATTAAATTTATATTTTAATAGTTCAAATTAATAAAAATAAAATTAATTTACTATTATAATTTAGGATCTCAATAAATTGATTCTATCTTAAAATCTTATTTTATTTTATTAATATATTTTATAAAATTAATTTAAAATTATAATATTATTAATTAAAATTAAAAAAATTAAATTTCATATATTTTTATAATTTAGTAGGGGATAAATTAATAATAAATAATTTCTTGCAATTTATTAATTTAGTAAAAATGAGAACAAAATGCAAATATATAAAAATAATGCGTATAACAAAATCACATACAGTAATATATCTTTCATAAATACAACAATTAAATGCGATATTGCTTTTCGTTGCCCAAATGTATATATAAATTAAAATATGCTATCTTACTTTAGAGTTATAAAGGGAAGCAAAACAGCTATTCTTCTGCTCTAAAGCTATCTATGTACTGTTGGGTCTAAATCATATCATGGAACTGCACACATAGATCAAACAAGTAATTCAAAAAAGTATTAACTAATAATTACGAGTGCTTATTAAATGTAAAAATGTTAGTAATTATTATCATATCCGCTAAGTTTTCTCGAATAACATTATTGACTATGATGTCATGCATGATCATCATCACATAATACCCGCATTCAATTTTTTCTGGTTGTTTTACCATCTATACAAAAATTATAAAAAATGTTAAATTATTACATTAATTAGCTAAGTAGCCATTTAACCATACATTAAATAATATTTACATATATGAATATATATTTATGTATACCAATATGTGTTATACATGTACCTTTGTTTTTGGCCACATAAGTTTTTCGTAATTAACTTTTTTATGGCCGTCGGTTGTATAATTCCAAGGCAAGTACGTCCTATATGTACATTACGCATACAATATATATAAAAATCAACACAAATAGTATCAGCCTTAATTATTAATTATTAAATTTAATTAATAATCATGCATAGTTAATTGGCAGACTTACCTATCCAACAAACTCTTGAAATCAGCCATACGCGCACGATTATTCTCCAAAAGAAAATCATGAAACTATGCGTTGTTCTCCAACAAACTTTTGAAGTCCGCCATACATTGTTAAATGGTCATAATTACACTCTGTATACGTTTTTAAATAGTCCTAATTTCAACAAAAATATTTTATATATATTTACACATGTATTTGAGTTGGAACTATCCAAAATTACACTTTGTAAACTTTTTTACATGTAATTACACTAATTTGTATATATTTTTAAATGATCCTAATTTCAATGCGTCGCCTATTATTTATATTTTTGAATGGTCCTAATGCGTTGCTATTAATTAAATTTTTGAATGGTCCTAATGCGTTGCTTATTAGTTAAATTTTTAAATACATAGACGTGAATTAATTCTAACATTCTATTTGAGTTGGAACTATGTTATTTTCCAACTCATATATACAGTTGTGAATTAATTTTATTTGTGTTTGAAAATAACATATATGAATTAATTATTAATTTAAACCGACACATATATACACTTGTGTTTGAGTTGGAACCTTGTTATTTTCTATAAAACAACATTTTAGCATTCTAGTATTTTCTATAGAAACAATGTTTTAGCATGAACATTATAAATTTAAACCGATGCATATATATACACTTGCCGTCGCTAATAAGGTTTGAATTGTGAAATTTTCTATAAAAACAACGTGTTAGCATTTAAGTTTTTAAACAACATAAACAATAAATTTTAGTACAATAGCATTTTAGCAAAATGTGGCCTATTTTAGCATTCTAAAATATTAAAATTACTGGCATTCTAGAATTTGAGCAACACAAGAGCAAAACATTGAACTTCATAAAAGCTACAAAATAACTCACATTGAAGATTGGTCTCGGCAGTGGCGTGGAGGAAGAAAAGGGCTTTGTTGGGTTCAGCAGTGGCACCGAGGAAGAGGAACAGTGGGGGTTCACAACGTGGAGGAGGAAAAAAAAGGAATAGAAATGAGTAGAGGGGGAGTTTCAGTGCCAGCGTAGAGGAAAAGGAGCAGTGGGGTTGGCAGCGTGGAAGAGGAAAAATAGGAAGAGCAAGGAGGAGAAGGGGTGTTTTGGCATCGGTGTGGAGGAGGAGGTTGAGATTGAGAGGAAGAGAAGAGAAAAAGTTGGAGAAATGATGGAAATAAGGGTAGGTTTCAGGAAGGCGGTTTGGGGGGAAAAAGATGAAAATAAATGAGGGTTCGTCAGAATTAATCTTGCAATAAATTTGGCATATTCGCGACACAGGGCGTCGTTAAAGACATTTTAAAGACACACTGCATTGTGGATTTAAATACCTTTCCACGACGCAGGGCGTCGTTAAAAGGTCTTTAGCAAAGCCCTGCATCGTTGATAAGACTTACCTTTCTTCGACACACTGCGTCGCTAAAGGCTCTTCAACGATTCTCTTCGTCGTGGATGTTGTGGTCATTTAGCAATTTTTAAATCATCATTAAAATACTCATTTATGTTTGGTCAAAATTTGAAAGTTTAGGGTTTAGGAACACTTTAAATATTTTTAGTTTAGGGTTACAAATATTTACAATTTTTTTTAGTTGTTACAACTATAATAAAAAAATATATAATTATTGTTTCGTCTATACAAACAAAATATAGGTTACAAATATTTACAAATTTTTTTAGTTATTACAACTATAAAAAAAATATAATTAGTGTTTGGTCTATCCAAAATAAAATATACATTGTAAAAAATAATTTTTACACTCAAGAAAAAATATATATATATATATAATATCCATTCATAATCATCACGAACATAAACTTCTCCGGAGTCTTCGTAACTATTAACATTAACATCAACATATACATCGTGTTGTGGTGGAGCTAATACTACTGACCAACGTGGATCAAGTTGATCCTCAACAAAATGCTTGTAAGGCCATAATGAATGAATCTAATTTTTGACCAATATTGTTAAAGTTGACACATGTAAAATCAAATTCATCAGTTTTCACACTAGTATTGTTGTCAACCCAATTACACATAAAAACAGTAATGGGGAAATAATTATAATTTACATTCCCAATTTCTCTTACTTTTCCATAGTAAGTCATATCCGCTAAAATAAGATTGTTGTCCTTTACAGTAGCATAATGCAGACCTTGAGAAACTATCTTAACTCGACTGTTTTGTGTGACACGTTTATTGTCCCTTTCCACTGTGTTGAAACGAACCCTTTTAATAACATAACCTTCATGCTTAGTTACCACCCATTAAGGAACTTGGGCAATCCACCTTGAAGTTTCATTCATAGTACAATTTGGTTGACATCGTTCGGTGTCAATCTATTAACATCAATTGAATGTAATTAGCAAATTGATATTAGTAATGAAATTTGCAATTTTTAACATTTCAAATATGATTGCAGACATTATCATGCAACCAATACATAAATGTGCGGTTGTGTTCGTCTTGAATATATTTTCCATATTTCCTCTATATTTTTATTTGCTTTTAATGCTTCCAAATGAAAATTGCTACATAAAAAAAATTAATTGAAAATATAAGTGAGTGCATGCAATATATAGTACAATGAAAATAAAACAGCATACATTTTGTATGGCTCCACCTCTGGCACATTTGACAGTACACAAATATGGACATGCTCCCAAATCTTTTAATCAATTAATTGTATCTTTCCACCTTTAATAGGGGCACCGATATCATCATTGTCATTAAGCTTTTGATATCTGCTAAGCGGGTTTCCAATTGCATCTAACCCTTTTGGCAGATATCAAAACTCAATTGTTTATTAAGTAATATAACTCTCAGCAATGCAACTTTCTAGGCAATTTTTGTTGCGAACAATACTCTTCAATAATTTAATGTACCTCTCGAATGGGTACATCCATAAAAAATGTATTGGTCCACACTGTCTAAATTCTCGTACCAAGTGCATAGTTAAATGGATCATTACGTCATAAAAAGATAGTGGGAAAAAACTTCTCCATCAAGCATAATGTTCTCATAGGATCACTCTGTATGGCATTCGGAAAAGCAATATCGATAGACTTTTTACATATTGAATTGAAGAAAAAACAAAATATTGCAATTGTAACTTGCATAGTTTTAGAAATCACAAGTGTATTACAAAAGGCAATAGTTGCTGCATCAATAGGTGATTATCACAGGGCTTCATCCCTACTAGCTTCAAGTCCTCAATTCTCACAATATTCCTAAAATTTGAAGAGTAACCATATGGAACTCTTAACTATATCTAGCAACAAAATAGTTTTTTCTCTTGTTTGGATAATGTATAACATGCAATTGGCAAAAAAGTATGTGTTCCATGTACTGACCGGGACAATTGAAGTTGCATACCCATCTCTACTAAATTAAATCGAGGATTTGTTCTATCATTCGTCTTGCCTAGAATATTAAGTAATGTACCAACTATGCTTTCACATACATTTTTCTCAATATACATGACATCTAAGTTGTGTCGTATTTGTAGATATTTCTAGTACTCTAAGTTAAAAAAAAAAAAATTGACTTCTTTTTCCAACAGTATTCAATGTCATCCTCGCAATTTTTTTTTACTTATGCCCATGTCGTTGAAAGTGCAAGTAATAAGCATAGATAATATTTCATCTATGGTTAATGGAATCAGAGGCTTTCCAAATTCTTGAAATCCATTGAAAGCCTTTTTTTGCTTCCTATAAGGATGATTTGGAGGAAGTAATTTTCTATGCCCAACAAAACACATTTTTCTACCATTGTGCAAGCTATGAACAAAAGTGTTTTCACTGCAAATGGGACATGCATGATATCCTTCGTTGTATGACTGGCCAAGTTGCCATAACCTGGAAAATCATTTACCGTCCATAACAACACTGCATTTAATGTGAACTTTTCTTGACGATAAGCATCAAAAGCTCTAATGCCTTCGGTCAACAACTTTTTTAAGTTTTCAATTTATAGCTCCAAGTATACATCAATACAGTTGTCGGATTGTTTAGATCTAGAAATTAGAAGAGTTAATATCATGAATTTTCGCTTCATACACAACCAAGGAGGAAGATTATACATAAAAGTGATCACAGACCAAACACTGTATACATTACTCTGTACACTATGCGGGTTCATTCCATCTGCTGCAATACCAAGTCTTAGATTTCTATCATTTGCTGCAAAATCTGGCCAAAAATGGTCAACCAATTTTCAAGTTGGAGAATTCAATGGGTGTTGCATTTTGCCTCTTACAGCTTTTCTTTCATTTGCATGCCATGTAAAAATTTTAGCAGTTGAAACACTATGAAACATCATTCTAAAACATGGAATAGGTGGAAAGTACCATAAAACCTTAGATGGTATTTTGCTAACAATGTTATCTTCTTCAATTTTCCATCTAGATGATGCACATTTAGGACATAGCATCAAATCTGCATATGGTTTCTAAACAAAATATAATTTTTTGGGGCATGTGTGTATCTTCTTATACTTCATTCCCAATGCATTTAAAGTCTTCTTAACATTATAAACAGATGTTGAAAAAACATTATCGCATAGTAGCATCTCAGATAACAACTTTAGCAGTGCATCAAAGCTTTTGTCAGAATGTCCATATCTTCGCTTCAAGTTATACAATTTGACAACAGCTGATAACTTGGTAAAAGTGGTGCACCTTGGGTACAAAGGTTTCTCTGCATCCTCCAACAGACATGTATTTTTATTAGGATTTTTTGGAATATCGTTGTCAATATTATCAA
Source organism: Ochetophila trinervis (assembly GCA_003254975.1). Taxonomy (NCBI): domain Eukaryota; kingdom Viridiplantae; phylum Streptophyta; class Magnoliopsida; order Rosales; family Rhamnaceae; genus Ochetophila; species Ochetophila trinervis. The sequence goes on from QANX01003285.1 coordinate 76,624, forward strand.
AGGCATCACGAGTCATTTTAATGTTGTTATACGCCACATCTTCTTCACTACCACTGTCATCTTCATCTAACTCTACATCTAGATTATCAAATTGTGAAGACGTCTCAATGCCAGATTCATAAGATTCACCATGCCAAATCCATTGACAGTAACTGTTACCAAGTCCATTCCAATATATGTGACCTTTTATGCCCTTGAGAGAATGCAATGTCATATTCCCACATTTTCTGCAAGGACACCGAACAACATTACAATCACCTACATTTTTCACTGCAAACTCTAAAAATTCCTTCACACCTTTGGAAAATTGATCTGATCATCTATCTGAATATATCCGCAACTTATCCATTCTGCAATTGTATTAATTAATGCAATAATCTTAGTATTGCCTATATATGAAAGTAACCAAAAACAAAACAAAGTAAAAAACACATACGTGCATGAATTTAAAAACTTTTAGCAATGAACTTCGTCGATTTTCTCTTTAAATTTAAACATTTTATACTTTTAGAGGTGAATTACTTATTTTCAGCGACCTAAGTCGTCATTGTTTATGAACATTTAGCGACGACTTGCGTTGGATTTAGTGACGAACGTCATCTCTAAATCTTTTAGAGATTTAGCGACACCTTGCATCGCTGTTGTTCTATATTTGCACATTCTTTTTTTTTATTAAAACGTGTCCTTTAATGGTAAGTTTATAATAAGAAAAAAGCTGAAAAATCTATTCTTTTGGTCATGTGAGTTACAATTAATGAACTTTATTAATAGTACTTCGATCGTCATAAATAAATTGATTTAGAAAACATAAATATTTTGAATATTAATAAATATATTTTACAGAATTGAATGATATCATAGTAAATTATTCTATTACATCTGAATTGTTTAGTGAAAGTCTATTTTTTATTGAACTTATATAAAATCTTGAACATTGAATGATATTACATTAAATACCATTTATGAGACTTCTCTCTATATATATTTTTTTGGTTAATAGAGGCTTTTTAATATGCTACAAAAGTATATGTATATAGAAAAATGCTACAAACAAATGTCCACCAAAAAAAATATAAAATATTTTTTATTTTATTGACATTACATAACAAACAGTCTCTTAAAACTGTGTAGGTTAACATAAATTTTCCATTGATCTTGGTAAATTAAAAATGACCAAGTGAGATGGTAAATTAAAATGCAGTTATTTTATGCGCGTTTGAAGACTAAAAATGGTAAAATATACCAAAAATTTATGGAGACACATGACACATGCTTGTGCATATAAATAGGACATAATGCACACATTTCAATGCATCATCTTCTCCAAAGAAATCCCTAGCCGCACTTTCTCTTCTAAATTTACGACATTTCTCTTCCCACCACCAAGGCACATTTAAGCCTCTATAACTTCCTCATTCTTGGAGTTAAAAGGCAAGCTTTGTATCGTTGGAAAGCATGTACGACGAGCTACACGAACAAACCAATTTTGTTGCTAGAAAGTTATTGAAAACCAATGAAAAATAGAGCTAAAGTTATCAGAAAACCACCATAAACGGCCACCGCCTCCACCAAGCTCCACAATGTTTCACAATGTTTAAGGCCACACTACTACCACCATTACTCTTTTGCATTCCAAATTACCTCCACCAGATGAAGCCTGACCACCACGGGCCACCGTAGCCACTGTACGCACCGCCATCAATCTTGAAGTCTCCATGGATTCTGACGAGCTCACCGAAGACTTTTCGACGTGAATGAACCTTCCCAGTAGCATCATCAGACCTTTGGCAAGTTATTGGTGGTGACCTTTGGCTATGATTTGCACGTTTTGCTTAAGTTCGAACCCTATCTTCCCTAGAGAGCTTTCCGGCGTCGATTTGCCTCACTGACAGCGTGTGGGTGCTCACCACCAGTCTCAAGATGTTCATTGGATCATGGATAAGCAAGCTATGTCATCAATTTGATCCAATTTGGCCGAGATACAGAAATGCCTAATTTTAGTTGTGAACGTAATCTTCCAAGAACGATTCTGATCTTCTACAATGAGGAATCACTAAATTGAAGGTAATTTCTCGTTCCTTACATCTCCAATTTCATTTCGATATAAAATTTGTAGAGATCGAACTTGAAACAGAAAAATCCAAATTTCAATCCGAAGCTGAATTTAGAAATTGAAATCGGACTGTTTCAAAATGAAATTGAGTGAGTTTGAGCACTCAATTAGGTTCCTAGAGGTCTTAGGAACATAACCCAATGTTCAATTTCGGTTACTTTTGGAGAAATAAAAAATCTCAAATTTTGGGTATATGGCCATTAAGGGCATTTTTCGTAATTACTGAAATTCAAGAGCAATTTTAGTAATTAGTGTTTTAATCTTGTAATTAGAAACTCAAAGAACGTTTTTGAGCCTTTGGATAATTTTCGATAATTAAAAGAATCTTCGGTAAATTATTTTAGATGTCCGTGCATAGTCGAGAGCTAAACCGGACATCCAGCAGTAGCACACATATGATCTGTGAGTGGATTTATATCTAAATATTTTGGGATTATATCCTATTATGATTGAATTGCATTTGATTTGTTTCGATTGGATTTTCTTATGCATTTAAATTATGCTTATTAAATATATGATACAAGGATTTAAATGGTTGTTGAATCTAGGTTTTATATGTATTTGTGATTTTAATGGAACTCATATTTATTTGGAATAAATATGGAATTTGTGTTTTAAATGTTTATTTTGTGATTTATGAAATTTTGGATATTTTTATAGTTTTGTAGAAAATGATAATTTCAAAGAAAAGTTGTGGCTTTTGTAGACTTTAAGAATTTTTTAGGCAATTTTCTGTTAGTCAAAAGATCTCAATAATTTCTTGAAATTTTCCAAAATAGAAGATTTTGAAAAATTGTAGAATTTACGACGATTTTGAAATAAAAGGATTTGAGAAATTGATGAAATTTGATGATGGATGATCTCAAAGATGATTTTGAGGAGTACCACATAGTATTGATATGTTGATTGAGATTTGTTTGTTATTACGCGAGCTATTATGATATTATGTCATCCTCTGCTACGGACACGTATCGGGAGAGAGATGATGAAGATCCTGCCATGACGTTTATGGGACGCTGGTTCGTTGTGATGAGTTATATCCCCCTCCCCCCGCCTGTGACGCCATCAGGACGCTGAGAGTCACATGGCACGATACTAGAATGTGGTGTACCAGTTTTGATATATGATTTATGGTTTTAAATTGGTTTTTGAATTTATGAATTGTAGCCCATCTATTTGATTTTACGGTTTTGGCCCATTGGTTGGATTTAAATATTTTATGAAATTTCATTTACGGTTATGGTGATTGATCAGTAATTTTTTAGCAATTATGTTAAATTACATTTTTTCCCCTAAAGCGGGTTATAATGATTTAATGATTTTTGGAAATAAAGCTAAGGGTTTTTTAAAATTATTTTCAAACGGAAAACTTTTCAAAGTGTGACATGAGGTTTTGAGTGTTAGAAATTTTACTTACCTGTACATCTATTTTGTAGTTACTTAGTAGCACTCATTGAGATATTCATATCTCACGTTTTGTATTTTAAACTGGCTCCCTCAAGTCCTAGCTGCAAGTTCTTATGAGCTACCGTTAGCATCACATCCGTACTTAGCTTCCGCTATTGTTTCTTGTTAATGTAATAGACTCTGTACTTTTATTCTGTTTACTTTCATATTGTATTATTTATAATTTTTACTTATCTCACTTAGTGGCTCAGACATCCCACCTACTTTCCTAACTAATTTAATAGTTTTGCATGACTATCAATATATCGATGCGATGCATGCTTTATTGACAACTTTTATCCTAGTTATTGGTTACTTGTATATAAACCCTCTTTCGGAGAATGATTCTATTAGCTACTCTGAAGGGTTCTGGTGGAATCTATTTTCAAGCAGGGCTTCTCCAGATGATCTAGAGCGATTTTCGGTGTAGCTCCTGTCATTAAGGCTTCTCTATATGCTAGGAAAGAATATATATATAGAATAATGCTACAAAAAAATCTCCAATAAAATATATAAATATTATTATTTTATTGACATTACATAACAAACAGTTTCTTAGAGCCGAACAGGTTTACATAAATTCTTCATTGATCTCGGCAAATGGAAAATGATGGAGTGAGCAGATGATGGTGAGCCTTGTCTAATTTTTGATTGCCACACCCAGCTTGGACACGCATCTAGTGTACTAACTATGAAATAATTGATCTTTAGGAGATGTGATGATAGAAGAGTCAATCATCTCAAAGAGCGTAAAGATAAAAAATATTTTATCATTTACATCTATTTTGAAAGAGTATCAGCTAGATGAAAGAGAAAAACCATAAAGAATATCTACGCAAAGTTAAGAATTTTTTGACATTATACATAATAAACAATATATTTAGCATCTTTATCTACTCCTCTAATTTATAAACTCACTCCTTGAAAATGCTCCCATCGATCAAACTTCTCTTCAATCTTAGTTTGCCAAAGATTGTTGCTTTTGCAATCCAACTTCGACATGCACCTATTGTACTAAGAATGAAACCTTTGATCTTTAGGTAGGTGAACTACCTGAAGTACATAGATCGATGATTTGTAGTGGGTCAGTCAAATAAAAGAGCACAATGGTCAACAATATTTTAATATTTCCTTATATTTTGAAAAAGTATAAGCTAAATCGAAGAGAAAAAAAACATAAGAATATCTATGCATAGTTGGACCTTTTTTTTCCTTTTCAGAATATTTCATTCTTTCATTTTACTTTAAACGAATATGAGCTGAATAATTTAGAATAATAGCTAATACTCTTTCAAAATAGAGGGCAAAAAAGATATAAAAAAGAAAAATGAAAAATGGATTGTGAAATAGAGAAGATACATATTTATAGATAGAGAATGCTAGTGTAAATTGATTTTTTGGGTAGCTATGAAATAATTTTGTGATAGTATGAATTACTTTTAATATGTGTATTCTAAATACCAAGATATGCATCGCCATTTGTCTGAATTAGCGACACTAAAACTGCATGTGTCACTAATTTAGAGTTATTAGCAACACAGCATTGCTATTGTCCACAAATAGCAAAAGCTAATTAGCGATGTTCTCAACATAATTAGCAATGCATGCATCGCTAATTATGTTTAAATTAGCGACACCATTTGTTATTAGTGGCACAAAAGCTTCATGTGTTGCTAATTTAGAGTTATTAGCTACACAAGTGTCGCTATTTTCCATAAATTAGCGACACAAGTCTTCTGTGTCACTAATTTGGATGTTCTCAACATAATTAGCGATGCATGGGTCGTTAATAATGCCTAGATCAGCTACACCACTTTGTTTGGTGTCGCTGATTAGGTTTTGCGCCTAATTATTTACTGACATTTTATCTTCTTGTGTAACAAATGGTTTTTGCTTATGCAGAATTTTCGCGACAAATGCAGAATATGTATTGCTAAATGTATTTGGCGCGCAGTTTTTTTGTGACAGTTTCAGAATGTATGTTGCTGAATGTTTTTAGCGTTACTAACGAAACAATTTTAAGACGTTGTTGTGTGTCGTCGTTTTGTTACAATAAAGGCAATGCAATATATTTGTGTCAGAAATTAAATTTTCATCAGATAATTTTTTTCTCTGTCTCTCATTTAGTGTCATGGATCCACATTTTTTGCATAGTGTAAGTGCCAAACATAATTCTATAAGTTATGTCATACAGTTTAGAGTTTACATCTCTAACTAAAATTCCAAACACATGCTTATATTAATTATGTCATATCACCAAATTAAACTAATTTATATACTCATATATCTAACTGTTAAACTTTAACCAACATATAATTCCACATGTTGTTGAATAGCTAAAGGCAAATCTTTACAAACCATTTGAATAAACTATCAATATATCATAGTTCAGTTGTAGAGATCTTAAATACATAGCCTCTGTCCTAGATAATTAAAATGATTACAAATCAATTAACACCTTTAATGAAAATGTACTACATGTTTATGTATATCCATATATTTAATTCCTGCATCTATATACATTCAAGCATAAACATATTGAAGACAAAGTACTTTATCTTAAAGTGTTTAATAATGGGTAACCATTGTTAGAAAAACTAGGCTGAGAGTTTCATCCAAAGAAAAAAAGAAGAGAAAGAAAAATCAAACACAAAATGATCTCTTCTAATCGACTAAAGGTCTCTATTTTGGCCAAAGACAATAGCAAAGCTGAAAATACAAGCATAAATACTATAACACCCTAAAACTTAAGTGGCGTTTAATAAAGTAATTAGAGTTAATTATGTCTTGTGTAGGAACTAAATTAGTTAAAATATTGTTAATTATGTTATGGTAATAATATTAATAATACTAAAGGTAGTATAAGGAAAATATTTATTAGAGTAATAGTTTTGTTAGTTCTAAAATTTAATCTAAGAGAAATACAAATTTAGAGTTACTGTAGATATATATATATATATATAAAATAAATAAAAATAAAAATGAGCAAATGATCATTTTTCCCTTGAAATTAATAGTTATGTGAGTATAAGGAAGGGTAAATTTGCAAAGGTGAAAAATTGATTTAAAATGGGGTCATCATCTTCCTCTTTCACGCAAACCCCAAATTTTCTCCATTTTTGTTGAGCTGACCAAGCTTTGAGAGAGAAAATTTTAAATCCTCTTCAATATTCTTCAAATCTGGCTTTGAAATAGGTTACCCATAGATTTTTGAACCTTCTAGATACTTTGGTGAGGTTAGTTTTAACTTAGAACCACTCTAAGTGTGAGATTTGGAGAGTTAACCAAAAATTCATGTTGACCGTAAATTAAGAGATTCCGGCCATCCCTTGCTGGAATCTTTGTACCAAAGTTTCCCCTCACACTCCTTTACAAAACCCAAGTTTTGAAATAGAAGATTAGTGAGCTAGATTAAAGATTTGACAAAACGGATACAAAGGGAATTTTTGGATTTTTGGAAAATTAGTGAAATTTGGCTCCAAATTGAAGGTAATTATGTTTTCTATGCTTATTTTTATTACATAATGATAGGCTTTTGTAGTTTAGAGTTTGAGAATGGAAAATTAGTGAGATTGTGAATTTTTGTATAGGTTTTGATGTTTTAGGAGTTGAAACTAAATTGGATAATGATAAATTTTGATTAAGAGATTTTGAAGAATAATTGAGGATTGATTATGTATCTTGTTGAGAATTAGTGAGTTTAGTTGAAAATTTTAATTGTATAAAGATAGAAAATGAGTTGAAAAGTGTTCTTGATGAAGTTTAAAAGTAAAATTTAGATATTAACCATTAAAAATCATTTGGGGTTGATTATAATTAATAAATCTATATTTTTAGGAAAATTTTACTTAAGTGTGAAAAGGAAGTAATAAAAAGGAATATAAGATAACTAACATGGAAATGCTATAAAAAGGATTTTAACTTACATTGCCATAATAATATAATTGGTAATATTATTTATATCATTTATAGATGAATAAACTATTCTGGTAAAACGACAAAGAGCACTCAATCGAGGATCGGAGTCAACGCGACGTTCTTTGTGAGTGGGAACATATATATATAAATTAGTAATATATTCAAATATTATATGATTAAGAAATATATAGTTATTGGGTTTGGATAAGTTTTTACAAGTGTATATATATATTGATATATATTACATGGTTATTTTCTTGAGTAGAAATACATATATATTTATTTATGTGTTAAAAGAATACTTTATTTATTGATTCAAAGTAAATTTTGTGAGTGTTATTATTGTTATGTAAAGTTACAAATGAATGATATAGATAGTATGTTACTACGTACTACTTGGGCGATGGGGTATGCCTTCAGGGATATTGATATTGTTGCTATGTACTATTTGGGCGATGGGGTATGCCCACCAAGTAGAGGAGTTGATATGGTTGTGATGTACTACTTAGCCGATGGGGTATGCCGCCAAGTAGGGATGTTGATATTATTTATGCTTGGGCGATGGTTTATGTAACACCCCGTCCCGGGAAAAGATTAAAAACATTCTCAAATTTGACCAAGTTTGACCGTAAGTGGGCCCATAGTTGACTTTTTCTGTGATTATAGTTTTGTTTTGACTGTGGTACCATTGCGTAGAGCTAGTCGATACGACTTCGTAGACTAGTAGCACGCTTGATTCTGAGCTAAGACCGAGAAGTTATGGTTCAAAAAGTGTGAGGGATACTTTGGTAAATTTGCGGGGGCTGAACTTAAAATTACAAAAATGCCCTTATGCGATTTTCTTAAAATTCTAGAAATTCTGGAATTTTCTTCTTCTTCCCCGACACCCCCCCCCGCGGTCTCCCTCGCGCAGCAGTTTCCCTTCGCCGAGCCATCTTCACACGCCGACAGCCGCCACACCGTGGCCGGAGTTGGCCGACCACAACCCCTAGATCGAAGCCGGAAATCTCCTCTTCCTCCCTGTACCTGTGGTGCGCCGTGAAACGACCTAGATCGCTAGAAAACACAGCAAAACCGAGAGTCCGCGCAACAGTGAACAGTCGCGACACCATCTTTGGCCGGCCGGATCTCACTGTTCCGGTGGAGTTAGGGAGCGTGCTTGGTACCGTTGGAAAGCTGGTGCGACGATCTACATTTTGGTACCAAGATTGATCCAGGAAACCGCCGGAGCACGGTGGAAAACGGCCGCGAAGTTTCAGAAAAACCACCGCGACAGCCACCTTTCCACCCCGATCTACTCCGATCTCCGGCGAGTGGCACGACACAGCCACCACCACTGGCCTTAGACCGCGCCGGCGACCAGATCTGCAGCTGGCCGGACTCCGGTGACCACCCCACGCACCCCACGAGCCACCCACGCGTCACCGCCGTCTTCCTCTACGCGCCACCGCCGATCTTCTCCTTTTCCGGGGATGAATTTGGTCCGGTCCCCCTCTTTTGGACCTCCCGAAGCTAATTCCGATGTCTGTTTATCTCAAAGTTCCCTCGTGTGGATGGTGCGATTAAAGGATGCTCGGCCGCCACTTTTTGTCCACTTCCCGGCCACCACCGGCGGCGGTTGGACGAGGTAAGTTCTCGGTTGCATTCTACTGGTTACGAGCTTCGTGTCGATATATAATTCGGGTATTATAGATAGATATTGAGAATTATCCGGTTTCAAACGGTATTATTAATAACGGTTAAATAGAAATTTTAGACAATCGGTGATACAAATGTGTATATTTGTGTTTTGGTGGTTGCTGTGGAACGCATTGACATGCCGAGAGTTTATTACAGGATGTGAAAGTGTGACCGAGTATCTTGAGCATGGAAATGATTACAGGGTATATTGTATATTTAGTTGTTATGAGTGAGAGTTGCGGGTTTGTCGGTTAAGAGTTGATTTTGGTCGTGTGTGCGAGCTTGATTATATTGAATTAATTGTCGTTGACGATTGAGAGCCGATTTGGTTTTATGGAAATAATTGTGAATTTGATTGGGTGATTTGAAATTCGGGAATTGTGAGAAATATTACAGAATATATTACATAGTTAAATCGTGTGTTAATCACTATGTGGATTCGGTTGTGTAGAATTGATTATGTTGTGGATTGATTATTATATTAATTGTGAAATGGGTGGGTGATTAATTATGTTGAATTGTTGTGTATGTGAGTTTTGGTTATGAATAAATGTATGGATTTGATTGTGTGGACGAGAACTGCTTGGCGAGGAATTATGCCGTTCAACTGCGGATATTATTGTCTGTTAGGATGTCGGAAAGGCGATAATGGATTTAAGAGTGGCCAAATTTGATAAATGAGATATTTGTATAAAAAAATAAAATAAAATTTGAGTGGGATTGTCAGTAGCATATTCCGGCATAAATTTACTTTTGGAACTACAGGTAGCATGATCCCTATTTAAATAGGGTATGTAGGCAGCTCGGTTTATTTTAGACTGAGTCCAGCTACAGAGAATTTTACAGTTAATGTAATTTTTTATTGAGGGCTGAGTCATCCTCTGAGTTGTGATTACTGTGGGGAATGTGTGCTGGTAGAATGAGTACTGTTTAGGAACGCTTTTCCTTGTAGGTTATAGACTATTTTCCTTTTGGGGAGTGTTAGAAAATAGCCGAAGTACTGCCGAAATTTCTAATAAAATTTTCGGTAGTAGAGAAAACCTTTCGGTCTGTTGATTTGAAAAGGTGACTTATTGGACTTTAACGACTGCTTGTGGCTTAATTGAAACATTAAGTCACGCAGGCAGGATCCAGTAGGGTTGGGTCCTGTCAGTTTATGCTGCCAAACTGTAATTGCCAGGAATATGAAATTGTGTATATGTTTGTGAATATATGAAGGCACGAGGTTTTTTCACAAAAAATGTTATTACCTGCTCGATATATGATGATTAGTTCACATATATGTCTATGGCTTTTTACTGAAGATTTTATGGTTAGTTTACCTGCCTGGTATATAAATGATGGGTTCATATATATATATATATATACGTCTTGTGGCTTTTTATTGGAATGTCCCTCATATATTGTTATTACATTGTTATGTGTGTGTTGTTTTGTATTTCAAAGCATTTGGACATAAATAAAATATGTTATATATAAATATTTTGAAGTTTGGAAGATAAACAAATTTTCATATACTTTTATATATGGTTATAATCTTATCTTCTTACTTTAGTTTCTACTCACTAAGTATGCAAATACTCACCCCTCCAAAAATTTCAAAAACTATTTCAGGTCGTTTTTGGATTGCTAGCTGTGCTACTGTTGTTACTAGTAAGCGCGGGAGGAACAAGTTAGAGGTAGTAGTAGAGTACTTAGATTATACAAGATTATGAGTTAGTTGAGTCTTAAACTATGGTATGTTAGAGAGATATTTTGTAATCGAAGTTTATATAAATATATCATGGAGATTATGTATATGGATGTCTTGTTGTGAGATTACTTGAACTATGGTAGAGTTTGGTAGATTGAAATATTGTAGAATTATTGTTTGGACTTGCAGGTACTTATAATTAATTTGGGGAATCTTACAAAAACAGACCAAACTTTGCCGAAATTTCTAGCAACTAGGAGTTTTGGGTGTGAATTTGTATTTAAGGTGGTTGTTGACTGCTTATAGGCAAGACTTGGGTAGTGTGGTCCTGTCAAATACACAAACTTGAACAGTAAGGTGATGTAGGTTTCACCTAACTAGTCCAGCACATTACCTTTACATGTGGCTGTCATATTTCCACTATTACAAAACCATGCCTCATACCAAAATATCATATATTTTTAGTGGTTCTATCACAACTAAACTAAACAACTCTAAACTAAATTAACACAACAATTTGGTTACTTTAACTATGAGTAACCTTTTAACTAAAAATACATTAAACACAAAAAATATCAATGCTAAACTTCCTAAAGATGCCTCAATTTGAAACTCCCCTTGGCATTTTTAGGGTAAATATTGGTGTTTATTTTCTTCACAAGATTGATGTCCATTTCTCTTTCGTAGATTCAAGCTTCTTAGTTCTTGTCTCTTAGATATTCGATGTCTCCTTCATTTCAACAACTTAAGACATCGTATTTTGCTCAAGAGGACCGCAAGCTCACTAGGACTATTTTGTGACTAAACCAAACCCCTCACATCTAGATCTTCATTATTTTGAAGCATTCCTCTTAGTCAGCAGCTTAATTGGTATTGATGCAGCTTCCACTCATCCTTGCTTGGACACAAGAAATTCATCAACAAATAATAAATTTCAGAGAAACAAAAAAACAAAACAGAAAACAAAACAAAAGCAAAAACAAACCTAATCTTCATTCCAGTAATTTTTGGGGAAAAAAAAAAACTGAATCAATCATATTCTTAACAAAGAAAAGAACTATTGTAGGGAAAATTGTTTTTCTTCTCTAATAATCCAAATGCCAAACATAGTTCAAGTAGGAAATTCTTCAACTTACCTTTAAATGCAAGGCTGAAGAATAAGAAGGGAGGCTCGGTAATCCTTTTCGGCAAAGCTGTCAAAAAATTGCTATTTTTTTAATTTAGATAGGCAGGGCAGAGATGGAATTTTAATATATTAGCAGTTTTTTATTGGTGGGTCGCACCAACTGCATTCATAACATCTAAGTTTTATTCGTCTACCATAGCATAGTGGTAAGAAGTTAGATTTATGATTTATTACCAATCCAATAATATGTTCGATGCGCTTAAAAATAGGCCATGTCATATTTTTAATTAAAAATTAAAACAATTTTTTTTGGAACCAACACTTAAGTTTTTGTCTTCTACCACCTAATTTGCAGTGTTTTTTCTTCTGTAGACTTGCAAATTTTTGGTCTTCTTGGCATCTTAGCCCTTTAGGTTCTGATGCAGAACACCAAGATTAAAGAATCTGAAACCCCAAAACACACAATAAGTATTGAACAATAATTGGAAACAAAAATCCACCTTACCAAACTCCAAAATAACTTGTATCTAGAAACGTGGATTAAAAAACTAGAGAAGAGATTAACACTGACCACAAAATATTTCTACTTTGATAAGAGAGTTCTACTCCTAATGCAACAAAAAAAAAATATTGATTTCTCACTTTACTAGAACACTCTCGAGAGCAATAAGAAAATAAAAACTTTCAATTGATTAAAATATGAATTTTGAATTCTTAACAAAGGAATGAAAACCTTTTTATATAGGGATTAGGGTTAGATCAAGAAACACTTTAAACCATTAAATATTAGAAAAATAATTCTAAAGCTGAAAAACTAACAATAAAATAAATAAAATCTGAAAATAGTAAAAATTACAAAATTGCCATTATAAAATCTTTGTTTTTAAAAGTCGCCGTTCAATTCCTGCTCCTGAGCATCATTACCATATTTATCCTTTGATTAGACAGCATGCTTAAATCATCATTAGATTTCGGAAAAGTGTTCAAATCATTTGGAATATTAAATCGATATTCATCTATAATATTCTCTTCACAAATCCAAACATTTTTTCTTTAATCTTTTTAGCTTGAAAATACATCACTGGTCCACTAGATAAAATGATGTCATCATTTTTTACTTCAACATTAGAAGATGCTCTATTATGTCTGCATTAGGTTCCATATATGCATCTTAGCCTTTTGAGTTTTCCAAGGTTGACAAAGCTTGAAAGAAATTTTAAACCTTTCATACGTGTTTTTTATTTTCTGTATTTCAAATTTTATCAGGGTTTTGGCTGTTATAATTTTTTTCTTATAAAGGAAGTGTCAGTGTTTGATTGGTGTTCGAAACTGGAATATACTGAGTGAGTCACAGAGGCCGGAGGGATTTAAACGAATCTGGATTCTCAAAAAAAAGAAAAAAACAATTCAAAGCCAAATATCTCCGACCTTGCCACTTTTACCTTTCATGTTTTTGATCTCCACGGCGCTTGCCCCAATGGCCTTTTTTCCCCCCCTATAAGCCCTTTATTTTGCTATATTCCACCTAAAAAACAACTCGATTGTCTCTTTCTCTCAATTGAGCTGCTTGGTTTTTCTAATCACTTTTGAACTCAATGGACCAGAGTTTTGAATGTTGTTGATTTCCCTATCTTTTCCTATAATTTCATTGGCTTTTATGGAAATTTCATCGAATTTTGGCAAATGAGGTGTTTGAAAGGAGACTGAAGCTTATCAAAGTGAAACTCACTACAACACAAATTCTCTTTTACATTATAGGAAAAATGTTATATATGAACTATGATAGCGTTTCCTGAACCAATGTTACAACCCCCTATAAAAAGGTTGACCTCTATTATAATGATTTATAATTGCTACTGAAAACACTATAATATTATAGCATTTCTCAGTTATTGTTAAAATGCTATAGTAAATTTAAATAATAACATTTTTTACTTGCTGTAATATATATATATACTATTTTTTATGTTTAGTAAAATTTTAATGAACACTTAAAATTTTTTGATAAATTAAAAATACTTTTTAAAAATTAACTGATATCCAAAATTATTTTTTCTCTCCTACGTTCCAAAAATTAACTAAGATACCTATAAAATAAAATTAAAATATTTTTTATTTCTTTTTCTCCCATTTTTTCCTTCTCTTCCCTCTTTCTCTTTCACTCTCTTTTAAATAATTTTTTCTCTCTCTCTCTTTTCATTTTTTATTTTCTCTTTTCATTCTCTCCTACTAGCTAAATTTTTGTCCTTTTCTTCCTCTCTTTTTCTGGTTTAGTTTTCTTCTTTCTCTCTCCTCTTCTCTTTCTTCTCCTTCTCTCCTCACCAAAATATATTTTTTTCTTCATTTTTTTAATCCTTTTCTCTCTTTCTATGGTTTTAGTTTTTTTTTTTATCTCTCTCTTTCTTTTTTTTCTCTTTTTTACCTCCTCTCATCATTTTCTCTCTACTTTTTTGTTTCTCTCTATCCACTAAATTGAAGAGCAATTTTGAGATGATGGGTATATATATATATATATATATATTTTTGGTGTTTGTGTTGGTTGAGAATTTAAAAAATATTTATGGAATTTTGAATGGTTTTTTTTTTATGGGAAAAAGAATGAAAAAGGAAACAAAAATAAAAGTATGGAGGAGCAAGATACTCAGAGAAAAGAGAAAAAATAAGAAAGGAAAGCAAAAAAAAAAAAAGGAGAGTAATAGGAAAAAAAACAAAAAAAAAGAGTAATACTATGTTTAGGGGGAAAAAAAAATTGGCTTTGGGAAGGAAGAGAGAAAGAGAAGAAAACGGAGAAGAAAAAAAGGAGGTTTTGGGGTAAAACAGAAAAAAAAAATTGAGATAAGGAAAGATGAAAGAAGGAGAAGAAAAAAAAAAAGAGAAAAGAAAAAAAGAGAGAGAAATGAGAGAACGTGAGAGAGAGAGAGAGCAGAAAGAAAGAAAGTGAGAGAGAGGAATGAGAAAAAGAGAAAAAGTGAGAGAGAGAGAGAGAGAGGAAGCCATTATTATTATTTTTTTAAAATTAAGTTAAACACTAAAATATTTTTTTGCCGTTAATTTTAACAGATTTTTATTAACGGCGACAATGATTTGTGAAATATATAGCATTAAAATACTACTACATATTAGTTTTTCAAGTGCTCATACTTTATTTATAGCATTTGTTTGTTGTTGTAGTATGTTTATAATAACTCAAAAAATTTGTTATGGATGGTTTAGATTTACAATAGTGTTTAATATGATAACATTTATATGTTTTAACATTGCTATGAATTTGATTTGTAAATAGTATAATATTTTTTTATATAGCATTTGTAATTTTGGTATGATATCCGAGGCTATTAATTCAAAAAACATAAACTGAAAATAATTATTCCATGCATCAAAATCCTTATTCCATATTAAAATCTGTATGTTTTCTTTAAAATAAGACACTATCATCAAAAACTAAAAGAAGCATTTAGAAGAGAACACAATATCCACAATATTTTGCAGCTACTTGCCCAAGTTTGGTATTTGGCACTATGTTAATTTTGCTTCCATGCGATCCTATATAAGTGTCGCCTCAAACAAAATGTGACACTGCACTACGCCAAAAACCTTAATCGGCGACACTAAATGCGCGACGAAGCAAAAAATTTGCGTCGCGATAAACTAACGGCGACACAAATATAGTGCGTCGCCTTTATTTGAACAAAATAGCGACGCACGCACGTCGCTAAAATGTGCATGAAATCATCTATCGCACCTCGCGATCGAAAACCGTCGAAAAAAATATGGCGCGAAGCATATTCGGCGACACAAATTCTGCAAGTGTCGCGCAAAATAAGCGCGCCAAATACATTTCGCGACAGGCATTCCGCAAGTGACGCCAAAAATCTGCGCGCCAAATACATTTGCGACGGGCATTCGTAAAGCGTTGCGGAAATATACACGACAATCACATTCAGCGACACCCATTGGAGCAGGTGTCGCGAAATAGTTGCGCGCCAACGCCTACCACAATTATTTCACAATACCAAAATAATCAATTCACACCTACGTACCATTTTCTATCTATAAATACATATCTATATTATGAAAGAAAATCATCTATTACTGTAAAAGAAACAATCATCAAGAAAAGGAAAAAAATTATACATATGCATAAATATTCTTACGTTTTTTTTTCTTCGATTTAGCTGAAACTATTTCAAAATATATGGAAATATCAAAAAAGTTTTGACCAGCTCTCCTCTTATATGATCGATCAGCTACAAATCATCGATCCATACACTTCAGGTACTTCACCTTCATACATATTAAAGGTTTCATTCTATCTTCTTTAAATGGGAGCAGCTACGAAGAACGTACGTAAGTCAAGATGCTGACTCGTACATTAATAAACTAAATTAGATTATTTAATAAAATAGTTAAATTATTTAGTGGTTGAAAAACTTATGTTTGCTAATTTATCGATCAGTACTTTATTTATAACATATTGAAATACTTGTAATCAACTCATCTATTATTGTAAAAAAAATATATATGAAAAAAAATAAAAAATTTATTGGCGACGCTAGTGTAGCCCATAACAACAAATTGGCGACGCTAGCATCGCCCATAACTTCAAATTAACACTTCCAAATAGCTACCCCTCCGTCGATTAAAACAGATATACACGAACGTATTTAATTCAACCTATATATAAACATTTAATTTGCACCTACCATTATCTATTATTTTAAAAGAAATAATATTCAGAAAAAAAAATAAACAAAATGTTATTGGCAACGCGAGCGTCGCCCATAACTTCAAAATGGTGACACTGGCGTCGCCAATAACTTTATTCGCAATAACTTTTACTACCGTATTTAATTCCAACCTATCTACTAACATTTAATTTGCAACAACCATTATGTATCTATAAATAGGCACATCCTCACGTTAACAATCCACATTTCATGATTTGTTTCTCTCTTTTACATATATATATATGTCTTTCTTGCCTTATATTTTGAAATAGTTTCAGCTGTTATGCCCAATTATTCAGCTGAAATTATTTCAAAATAAAAGGAAAGAATGAAATATTCTTGAACCATCGGAAAAAAAAAAAAGCAACTATGGAAATATTGATCTTCTTGGTTTCATTATCTTTTAGCTTATACTATTTCAAAATATATGGAAACGATGAAATATTTATGATCTTTACTCCCTTTCAGGTTTTCGACCCACTTCAAAATGTCGTATATTCTTCTGGTAGATCACCTATCTCTAAAGATCAAATATTTCATTGTCATACAGGAGGCTTCCTTGTCCAGTATCATAGAACGGCAAGGCAACAAATACTTGGATAAGGCGCGGATTTTTTCTTCTGCTCCCATCGGTTAATTTTTCATGTGTCGATCGAGATCTGCAAAATTTAATGGAAACCTGATAAGGATATGCTCGAGATTCATATATATGGATAATTTATGATCTATGTAAACATGTTTGTGTAATATCAATAAAAATATTTCATATATTTGGTCGGATATTGTTTTGTATATATAATATATAATATGTATATGTATATATTTTAGCTATATATATGAAAGATCCTTATAATTTATTCCCCACAAAAATATAGAAAAAACAATAATAATATAATTAAATAATACTTAAGATATTAGGACCGTTTAAGAAGTAATTAATAAACGATCAAATAAATATAAATTAATATGTTCATTAAACAATTGATTTTACAGTAGTTGAATAAACAAGCTTAATTAATTCAATATAAACAAATACTACTGTTCATTAATGAAACATTTAAACTTTAATTTATATATACACAAAATAATTCATTTTATTTGCGACGTTTGCGTCGCCTGTCCAATTTAAATTTAAATGGTTTACCATTTGTCTACCAACTTGTAATAAATGCCTCATTTAATATTGTCCATCCACCCCTTTATAGTTGCAATAAATTATATTTATATTTTACGTTTTTTTTTTAATATTGTATTTTACGTTATTAATTTAGTTTTAACATTGCATTGTAGTGAGTACCAACGAGGGTTAGACGCAATTAGGAACCCTATTGGCAGATATCAAAGGCTGAACAAGACAATGAAAATCAAGTTACAGATATCTCCACCACAACGTGATGTATTTGCTGATGATGTTAAACAAGACAATGAAAATGAAGACGCTCCCATGAATCATAACCCATTTTCTGATCGTCTCCCATATGTGGAGCACGACATTGATGTTAATAGTGACGAAGACAGGGACGAAGTTTATATTCGTGAAGATTGTGAAGGGATGTGGCTATGATAATTATATGTCGTAATTTAATCTCAAGGAAATACATCTTGCCGAGCCTTAATCTATATATTTATGTTTATATAATACCATATATGATTGATTTTACATTTTTAAACAATAATGTGAACTTATAAACAATGCAATAAAAAAAAATGAAGAAATAGGGCTATTGGCGACGCCGGCGTCGCCAATACTTATCGGAGACCCAGGTGTCGCCTTTTACGGCTTTTTTTTTTTAAAATTGTCAAGTAATTTAATCACTTCATCTACAATATGTAATTTTAAGAATTAAAATGTATACGAAACGAAATACATATGTATACATATATAACATTATAAACAATGCATAAAAAAAAAAGAAAAAAAATTAAATAGGGATATTGGCGACGCCAGCGTCGCCAATACTGTATTATAGGCGACGTTGGTGTCGCCAATAGTGCACTATTGGAGACGCCAGCGTCGCCTATACTCTTTTTTTTTTTAATTGTCAAGTAATTTAATCTCTTCATCTACAATATGTAATTTTAAGAATTAAAACGTAATTTAATCTCAAGGAAATACAGATGTATATATATATATATAACATATCCAACAAGACAGTTTGTTCACATAATTTTTATTAACTATGCAAACAAAGTATGGATATTGCATGCAAATTCCTTAAAGCTATTGTATATTTCAATTTACATGCATGCATAATTGACATAATTGTTGTGTTCAGTATGCACTATACATATATATTTATGTTTATATGATGATACCATATATGATTGATTTTACATTTTTCAACAATGTGAACTTATAAACAAAGTATAAAAAAAAAATAGGGCTATTGGCGACGCCAGCGTCGCCGATACTGTATCACTGGCAACGTTGGTTTCGCCAATAGTGCACTATCGGAGACGCCAGTGTCGCCTTTTACTGCTTTTTTTTTTAATTGTCAAGTAATTTAATCTATTCATCTACAATATGTAATTTTAAGAATTAAAACGTAAGTTAATCTCAAGGAAATACAGATGTATATATATATAACATATCCAACAAGACAATTTGTTCACATAATTTTTATTAACTATGCAAACAAAGTATGGATATTGCATGCAAATTCCTTAAAGCTATTGTATATTTCAATTTACATGCATGCATAATTGACACAATTGTTGTGTTCCGTATGCACTATACATATATATTTATGTTTATATGATGATACCATATATGATTGATTTTACATTTTTCAACAATAATGTGAACTTATAAACAAAGTATAAAAAAAAAATAAAAAGATAGGGCTATTGGCAATGCCAGCGTCGCCGATACTGTATTACTGGCGACGCTGGTGTCGCCAATTGTGCACTATCGGAGACGCCAGTGTCGCCTTTTACTTTTTTTTTTTAATTGTCTAGTAATTTAATCTCTTCATCTACAATATGTAATTTTAAGAATTTTTAGTGTTTGAGTGTTTGAATTTTTATGATCTAATTGATTGGAATAAATTAAATAAATCCTATGAGTTTTGTTATTATACATTTATGGCTACAAATGTATACGGTTTGTTGATATATAGGTGAACATGAAAATGTGGATAAAAGTATATATGGTTTAACGGTTTTAATTTAATTTATTAGTATGCACTATACATTTATTCATTTTTTAAATATATGCCGGACTGTATGTATACATTAGGAGAAGCATTGTTGACAACATTGACATATGTAGACCATTAAAACATAAGCATAGGCGATGCATTTAAATTTTCCAATGCGTCAATATTTTTCTTTGTCAATTCATTCATTAAATTAAAATGTAACCAATAATATGTGAGTTAGGACATCAACAACTACAATTTAATTAGGCAACGCATTTAAATTAAAAGGCGACATATGTACACCGTTTAAAGTTTATAAGCAATAGGCAACGCATTTAAATTAGGACCGTTTAACATATTATGCATGGTTCCACGAATTTATTGATATGTTGTGTGTTAATGGATCTGAATGAGGATGATATTACTATTCCGGACGATGAGCCGTTATCCACAGAGGATGAAGCCAGTGCAAGTGTTCCAATTCCTAAGCGGAAAGGTTGAGGACCTACAATGTTAGAAGAGTTTAGAAAGGAGGCCGACGCAAAGCAGTTGAACCTACAGTTCAATGAGCATGGAGCTCCCCTAAACAAGGAAGCTGTGAGGATGGTCAACTTGATGGGCTCAATCACTCGTTCCACGGTACCAATTTCCATTAAAACCTCGAACGATGTGTCTCCAGCATTGAAGGATAACTTATGGCAAGCATTAAAGGTAATATACCATGGCATATATAACCCTAAACCCGAATTACATTATAGAGTTATTTACTAAATGCTACATTGATGTTGTTATAGGGTTATTCGAAGAAAGATGACTCTCATAAGGACCAGACTCTTAGAAGTTGCGCTGGGAAGTGGAGGAGGTTTAAGCACAAACTGTTTCAGAAGTATGTGACCCCATACTTGAAATGCCCTCAGCTGTTCAAGCACCCACCGACTGACAAGTATCCTTTCATCAAACAAGAAGACTGGGATTTATTTCTCAGCCACAGGCTTGGTGAAGACTTCAAGGTAAAAATAAAACAAAAATTGGTATATAATTTAATTATATATGTATGCATGTGTCAAACATATTTTATAAAACATTAATTCATATTAAAATATATTATGTCAACAATAATTACAGAAGTTAAGTGCGGATCGGAAGGAAGTATGGCAAGGCAACAAATATCCCCATCGACTTGGCTGTAGAGGATATCCACGTTTGGAGGTGCAGCTGGTACGTAATATATATAAATATGTATACATGCACACACTATAAAAGTAAGTTTAATTTAATTATCGAATATTTAATAGGTCCATATGTTTAATGCATGTCTAAATTTGCAGCAAGCGGAGAGAGGCACCACCGAACCGATCGAGCGCGCAGAGCTATGGATCCGTGCGAGAACAAAGAAAGATAGACGGGTAGACAATCTGGAGGTTCAGTCAATTGTTGACAACATTGTGAGTTATATAATTACCAAAATTAGTGGTCATATAATTAATAATTATGCATAATTAACCATATTAATATTTTTTCATGCATTTTTGTTTTTTTGTAGCATGCTTTACAGCAGAATGTCACTCAAGGCATTCTTGATGCCTCTCTTCCAAATGATGTGCTTACAAAAGCCCTCGGGTCCGAGGAGTATCCTGGTCGGCTTCGAGGAAAGGGACAAGGGTACACGGTCAAGAATTTTTTCAAAACACCGTGGTGAAGCACGCAAAAGAACAAGAATGAACTCGATGTAGATGCAAATATCCAAAGGCAGAATGCGAGGATAGAGAAATTGGAGCATGTTTTGAGTAGTCTATTCGACGTTGTCCGCAAGAAAGGGGCAGTGGACGACGTATGTGATCTCGCTGCTGCATGCAGCCTTGACATACCACCGCAGTCACCCACACAAGGATCATGTCATGCAGCAGATCATTCGAGCGGTGATTGCACTGAGGTACGTGTACCATTATTAAATTGTTACTCTATATTCTTAATTTTTATTGTTATAACACGATGACGTTTTCCAACATGTCTTTGAAATGCAGGATATTGTATGTGAGCTTGCGCAAGGGACACGAGATAACGTTGTGGCAACCGGGACTTTGACAGCCGATAGTTCAGTTTGCCATGGTATAGAGTTGGGACCTGACAACGTTAGAGTCTCACTGAATGAAGCGATTGATCTTACTGCATTGTTACTTGTACCCTCTTTTGACGTGCTATATGTTAAAGAGGTAGAAGGATCATTCGTGGCGTGGCCCAGTCATCTTGTTATTCTGCCATCCGATGAGGTATATAATATTATATATATATATATATTCAAAACCGACTTGTTATGTATGTTAGCTAATTTGTGATACTAAGATGTTTTTTCTTATTTTGGTTTCAGGATTTTGGGAAAAAGAGAAAATCAAAGGGCATCAGGTGGTTGATGTAGGAGTGGCTCACATAAGTCCCAACCAGTAGAGGCCGAGCCGGCAGATCTTGCTGCAGCTGATGAAGTTGACGCTGTCGGCTCATACAACCTTAGCCCTGCACTTATAGAGTTGTTAAGGCGGTTCGACCCTTTCGACATGTATCACATGTGGATGACCTCTTTGCCACCAACAGTTGTGGGCCACGAAGTCTTGATAGCAATTTCAAAGAAAGATATAATAGATTGTTGTTACATGCTGGAGTTGCAACAGTCTTGCATTTTGTTCTACATAAGGTATGTAATTTCAACTTTATTGCATTAATTGAAAAATATTTTATTGCTATATTTGTTACATACAACTAATTATGTAAATGATGATTCACTGCTTAGGCATTTAGATTCCCAACTGATGGGTGAACAACTAGGGAAATTTTGTTTTATGCTCCCTGATGATATAGCCAATGTAGAAAGGAGAAATCCCGATGAGCGAGAACTTAAAATTTTGATGCGATGGAGAGATGTAGAAAAGGGTCAGCTATGGTTTTTTCCATACTGGTCAAGGTACTATAACTTGTCTAATACTGCAATGGATTATTTGATTTTTATTAAAACATTTATAATTAATACCTTTTGTAGAGACCATTGGATGTTGGGTGTTGTTGACCCATACTTAGCAGTTGCATGGTTTCATGATGCGCTTCCGAAGAACAACCGTCAAAGAATGGCCGACTCTAGGAGTTTGTTGGATAGGTAAGTATGCATAATTAACTAAATATGTGGATGATTATTAATAAAATTTAATAATTAATTGCTGATTTTATTTTTGGTGATTTATATAGCGCATACTTGTCTTGGAACTGTACATCCAATGGCCAAAAAAAAGTTCCGTACGCAAAACTTAGATGGCCTAAAATAAAGGTACATCAATTAATAACATTTGTATACATAAATTTGGCTAAGATTTTTATACATAAGTATTTATTAATAATTATAAATACATATTAATATTATTTGTCTAACAAAATATTACTTACCTATTTAATATAATGATTAACTTGTTTTTTTGTATCACATTTGTATAGACGATAAAACAACCAGGAAATACCGAATGCGGATATTAGGTGATGATGATCATGCGGGACATTATAGTAAATAATGTTGCTCGAGAAAATTTGGCGGACATGGTAATAAAAATTATGCTATTTTTACACTCAGTAAGAATTTATATTATTAGTTAATACTTATTTTAATTACTTGTTTTGTATGTATGTGCAGTTCCAAGATAGTGTTTGGACCCAGCAATATGTTGACCATTTTAGAGCCGAATGGACAGCTGCTCTACTCCCACTCATATCGTAGTAAGTTATATATATATATATAGTACACAGTTCCACTTGTATATACATACTTTTACATTACAAACAATGTCACATTTAATTATAATACTTATGGAATATTTAACTGCTTGTAATTCTGTTGTTCGCATTGTTTGAAAATATTTCCTTTTTCTTATATATATAATTTGTTATATCACTAGCTAGCTTGCCTATTGATTCTCATTTTTACTAAATTTAAGTCCATCATTCTATTGCCTATAATACATAATTAAATTTAAATTTGTTTAACTTTAATTATTTATATTTATACATTTAAATTTCTTTTATAAAATATTCAAATAAGATTTAAAAAATCGTTTAATTAGTCAGTAAAAATAAATTTGAATTATCCGGCGCCATCTTAAATAGGGATTTGCTGCTGTTTTAAAACAATTGTGTAACGAATTGCGTCGACAAAACATTGTAAGCATAATTTTTGCGAAAAATGGTCAAAATGGAAACGGCGTACGAGTGAAAAAATACAGTGAGAAAACACGACTTGTGCGTCTCTAATTATAAGAGAAAAAGCGACGCGGGCGTCTTCGATTCTAGGAGAAAAGGCGACGCATGCGTCTCCGATTCTACCAGAAAAGGCGACGCATGTGTCTCCGATTCTACCAGAATAGGCGACGCATGCGTCTCCGATTCTAGGAGAAAAGTCCGCATGTACACTGAGAAACGGAGACGCAAGCGTCGCCTATTTGATGAAGATACTGCGACACTTGCGTTGCGAATGTATTTTTACAGCGACGCAATTTAGACGTCGCGAATGTTTTTTAGTTTCGGCGACTCCCCTTTCCGCGACACATGAATTTACGTCGCCGTTTACAACTAGCGACGTTAGTTTTGCGTCGCCTATTAAAGTTTTTGGCGTAGTGCTGATACAAGTGTCACCTAGCGACATGTCGCTAGCTGTGTCCAACAAAAGACAACACTGCATATGTATCATCTATTTTCAAATAAAGCGACACTACATAAGTATCGCATTTTCTTTAAATAAAATAACACTACACCAGTGTCACCAAATGTAAACACACGTGACACAAACAAATGATATAAATGACAAACAATATCGTCTATGTTTATATAAGGCAACACAAAAATAGAATCGTATACGTAAGATCCTAAACGCATTATTGAAAACTATAATAGTCGACATTAATAAAGAGTCACCTATCAATTTTTTAATTATTTTAATTATATATTATTATAATTAATAAAAATAAAATAATTAATTAAATTGTCACAATTAGCAATAGTTTATTAGAGGAAATGTCGCAATAAAAATATAAACTAGCCACATGGTTCTATTGTTTCAATTTTTTTTTTTAATTTTTTCATTATTAATATTTGTAAAATATATTAAAATTAAAATAAATTAAATTTTAATTTGAAGTATAGGCAACATTGTTGCTACTAATAGTGTCTCCTTTTTTAATTCTGAATGGCGACATTTAAAGGAAAAAATGTCCCACATTCAATCTTTTTATTTTAAATTTTTAACTAATTTTTTAATATTAATGAAATTAATTTGTATATCATTTTTTTCATTTTAAATTCTTTTTAATTTATAAATAAAATATTGATACGGCCAAAATCTCAATATTTTTGTAATAAACAAAACTGCCAAAAATATTTTCATTAATTGCACTAAAAATATTTTCAATATGATTCTATATAACAATTTAATTATAAAAAAAAATATTTACAAAATTAACTTAAATATAATAAATAAAGTTTTCACTAACATCAGTACGTAGTGAATTATAAAATCATGCGGCTTGTAAGCACGAGTCAATGACTCCCAAAATCCAAGTCCCTTTAAAAAAAACAGACAAATATTATTTTGCAATTAATGTAGATTTCAATAATGTAAATATTAAATAAAGATAAAATATATAGTATTTTATGTACGGATACGAATGCATAAAGAACCATAATTGATCTTATTTTGCATGTGTCCATTTTAAAATGATGCTAGCTTCGCAAATGCATTTGTCAATTTTAAAAACTTAACAAAAATCATAGTAACCCAAATGCACGCCAAATATCACACAACTTAAAAATAAATCAAGTAAAAACTAAAAAACTTACAAGGCTCGACAATGGAGGAAAACTCAAATACACGATAATGGGTTTAGAGAGAGAAGTGCACCGTGGTTGTAGAAAAAGATGGGAAAGATGTTGAATGGGTATGTTATTGTAGAGAGAGAAACCTATGTGGGTTGTAGTTATAGAAGGGGAAGAAAATGAAAATGAATTTTGTATTTAAGAGAGAGAAATCTGAGGTAGTGTATTTTAGAGAGAAATGGAAGAAGAGAAATGGATTTCCTACTTCAGAAAGAGAACCCCCGGTGTTGTGTCGTAGAGAGAGAAAGAGAAGAAGAAAAAGAAAAATTGAATTTGGTGTTTGGTTTTTGAGAAGAAAATAAAAAAGAGTGAATGAGAAGATTAAACTGAACTTAATATTTTAAAAAGATAGAACAACAATGGTAGAGAGAGAAGGAGAGTGCGAGTAAGTGAAAAATTTAGATGAATAAAAGAAAAAATAAAATTTAAATGGAGGAGAAAAAGAGGCGCCATATACCACAAACAACATTACTAGTCAAAAGCAATGTCGCCATTTGCCTTTAATATTTTACATAACGACATTGATTATACAAAGAAATGTCGCCAAATTTCTACAATTTTTTTGTGAAATTCATATTATTTTCTATGTTTAAAATTTTAACTTATTTATTTTAAGTTTAGTTTATGTTTATTAAATTTACAATTAAATTAGTAAGTAAATCATTAAATTTCAGTCATAATTGTATACATTTAAAAAAAAAGGGTAAACATGCATTGTTTACAGAAAAAAGAGTAGTATGTTATCAAGTATAATTTCATTATTATGTTAAAAATTCACACACTAAAAGTATCATAGTTTATTTTTAATATATTTATAAAAAATAAATAACAAAAAGGCGACAATGCTAGTCATAAGCAATATTGCCATTTGTTTCCAATTTTAACATAAAGCAATATGTCTAATTCCATAAATCTCGCCATATGTTTTGAATTTTTGTAAATAATTAGACTCCTATAGTTTTTTATTTTTGATTATGTATATTAAATATGTATAATTATTTTAAGTTTTAACATAAAAAGAATGATCATATTTTTTATTGAATTGGCCAATAATTATAAGTCATTAAAATTGTATTGAAAAATAACGTAAATTTTAATTTTATCAATACAATTTAAGTTAATTTGAATTAACTTTTTACTTAATTTGTTATTTACAATTACAAAATTAAATAAATAATTTTTTAATAAAAATTGAACAATTTGGCGTCCTTTTTCTTAAAGCAACCTCACCAATTGTTTTCTTTTCTAATTTAACTTAGAATTTAATGAATTTTAAATTACAAATGCGACATATAAACATATATATGCCGCCTATTATCTTTAAATAGTTATTTTTGTTCTTAATTTATACATTTAATTTTTAATTGAAAGATTTCTAAAATGTGTGAACACAATAGGGATCACTTTTAATTGATCTTAATTTTGAAATTAGGAAATAATTATAAATCATTAATGCTATATTGTAAAAGTAAGTAAATTAAATTTTATAAATACAATTTAAGTTAATTTGAATTGTTTTTTAATTTAATTTATAATTTGAAGAATTTTAAATTACAAAGGCAACATTTATATATGTTGTATATTCTTTCAATCACTATTTTTGTTCTTAATGTTATGAATTTAATTTTTAATTCAAAGCATTTCAAAAATAGTGAAAAAAATATGCGGATAATTGTTTTAAGTTTTAACATAAAAGAATGATCATATTTTTTACTTCTTGAATTAGTAAATAATTAAAACTATATTATTTTTCGTTTGTGAAAAAATATGTGAAAGGATAAGGAGATATCTCAAACTAGGCTGACACACTCCATAACCAACTCATCAATAAGATAGATTAAGAATAAAAAAACGAGTACAAGAAGGACCAACATAACAAAAATCCAAAAATACAAACCCTTTTCTTTAACACCCTAAAACTTAAGTAGTATTTAATAAGATAATTGTGGTTAATTATGTTTGATAATAAGATTGTTAACACTAAAGGTAATATAAGAAAAATATTTGTTAGAGAAAGACTTTTGCTAGTTTTAAAATTTAATTTAAGAGAAATAAAAATTTAGAATTAAAATTGGTGAATTATGTCTTTAATTAGAGTTATTTAAAAATAAAAATAAAAATAAAAAAATGAAAATGAAAGTAAAAATAAAAATAAGAAAATAAAATAAAAATTAGCAAATGACCATTTTGCCTTTGGAGTTAAATAAATATGTTATATGAGTGAAGGGCAAAATTGGAAAAGGGGAAAAAATTTGAAATTAGAAGCCACCAACTCTTCCCTCACACAGACAACAGCTTTTTCCTCCATTTTTGAGAGCCAACCAAGCTTTTGAGACAAAACAAAGTTCAATCCTCTTCAATCTCTTTTAAATGAAGCTTAGAAATAAGTTACCCATAGATTTTAGAGCATTTTAAACACTTTAGTGATGTTTTTTTTTAACCAAAAACCACTCCAAGTTTGAGATTGGGGAGTTGGCTGAAAGTTTTTCTTGACCGAAAATTAAGAGATTTCGGCCACCTCTTGCTGGAATATTTGTACCAAAAGCTTCCTCTATATGTCCTTTACAAAACCCAAGTATTTGAATGGAAGATTAGTGAGCTAGGTTAAAGATTTGACAAAAATGACACAAATGAGATTTTCATATTTATGGAGAAATTGTGAAATTTGGCTCCAATTTGAAGGTAAACATGTTTCCTATGCTTATTTGCATTACATAATGATAAGCCTTTGTAGTCTAGAGTGAGATAATAGGAAATTAGTGAAATTTGTGAATTGTTGAATATATTTTGATAAAATTATGGTGATAGGTTAGGAGTTGTGATTGGAGTTAATAGTGATAAATTATAATTAAGACACTTGTAGGAATTGTGAGGGTTGATTATGTATTTGGTTGAGAGTTAGTAAGTTTAGTTGGAAAATTTAAGTGGACGACAATAGAAAATAAGTTGGAAATTATTTATGATGAAAGTTAAGAATAAAAATTTAGGTATTAACCTTTAAAAATCATTTGGGGAAGAATATAATTAATAAACCTATGTTATTAGGAGAAAAATTACATAAGTATGAAAATAGGTAATAAAAATGTATATAACATAATTATTATAGAAATGCTATAAAAAGGGGTTCTTACATTACTGTAGTAAAGTATTTAGTAATATTATTTTATTGTATTACTAGAGGAAGGAACTATTCCAGTCAAACGACAAGGAGCATCCAACCGAAGATAGGCGTCAAGGCGACGTTCTTTGTGAGTGGGAACACACACACACACACACACACACACACATATATATATATATATATGTAAATGCATGAAAATATACATATATTCAAATGAGGTACACAGCTCTCTGCAGGAACATACTGTTCAACTTACAATCAATAAACTTTGGAAATGTTTGTTCAAGCATTGAATGCAGCAAATCAAGGAAAAGCTAAACCGGATGGTGATCCAACCTTCAAACAATTACGTTCTTTGGGGGCTACAACTTTTGAAGGAATAGGAAATCTAGCTGATGCCGATAACTGGATGCAAAGGTTGGAAAAAATATTTACAGTCTTAAAGTGCACAGATGAACAGAAGTTATTGTATGCTACATTCTTACTGGATGGAGGAGAAAATTATTAGTGGACAGCAGTTCAAGAAAGATTTACCAACCGTATGGAGATTACTCAGGACATGTTCAAAAAAGTGTTGTATGCTCAATTTTATCCTGTCAGTTATCAGGATGACAGAGTTAAAGAGTTCATAAGATTGAGACAAGGAAATATGACAGTAAAATAATATGAGAACAAGTTTTTGGAACTATCTAGATTTGCTCCATTTATGGTGGAAAATGAACATCAGAGGTGCATAAAGTTTGAAAATGGATTAAATGATAGTATCAAGACACTTGTGATAGCTTCTGGATTTACAGATTTTCGAAAACTTGTACAAGCTACGGTAAATGTTGAGATATCCTTGAATCAAGAAAGGGCTAGAAAGGAAAAATGACAAAAAAAAAAGTTTCCACAATTTTTCAAAACATTCTTTAAAAGTGATAGGACCCCAAAAAGGAGTGGTAGCTGTTCCAGATTTATGGAATCTGCTAGAAGAAGTTTCATGGTTGATAGAATTGGAGGCCAAGAACAAATCTCAGGACAGGGCTCAGTACACTCCCAGTATGGAGGGTTGGGTGGGAGCCAAAGTTCAAGACACAGTTATCATGGTGGCTCAAGGATGGAAAGTGGATCCAGGGCAAGAACAAATAGAGGATCCCAATTCAGCCAGGGAGTTCAAATTGGTGTCCCAATGTGCAAGCTATGTGGGAGACAACATTATGGATCTTGTCAAACAATAGGGATTGTATGCTTCCAATGTGGACAACAAGGATATATGAAAAATAATTGTCCTCAATTACAGCAGGCATAAGGTTCATACCAAAGAGCTTATGGTTCAGGGTATGGTGGTGGAAATCAACCTCAATTTCAGAAAAGTTATAATACTAGAGGAAACATAGGACGACAACAGAACATGGGTGAACCCTGTAGTAGACGTGGGGGACAACTAGGTAGACCCATAAATCAAGGAAGACTGTATGCAATGGATCAATAGGAAGCGCATACAACACCAGAAGTGATAGTCTGTACAATTTGTATTTTGGGCAATGATGCATATATGTTAGATGACCTTGGTTCTACACATCCATATGTTTTTAGAAATTTAGCTATATATTCAGATAGAATGTTGGAACCTTTAGAGTGTAGTTTAGTGGTAGCTACACCACTGGGTGAATCTTTGATAGCCGACAGTGTTTATAGAAATTGTGGAGTGGTAATTGATAATCATGAGCTTAACGTAGATCTCATTCCTTTGGGTTTACAAAACTTTGACGGAATATTAGGAATGGATTAGTTAACCTAGCATCATACTATGATAGATTGTGTCAATAAAGAAGTTGTTTTCAGGAGAACTAAGAAACCTGAAGTAGTACTCAAGGGAGTACGCCGAATGATGCCTCAGAGTGTCATTTCCACAATGAGTGCCTATGAGATTGTTAAAGAAAGGATGTCAAGCATATTTGGCACATGTATTTGACACTAGAGAAGGTAGTGAAGAGTTGGATGAGATTCCTGTAGTAAAAGAATTTCTTGATGTGTTTCCTGAGGCTTTAACTAGTTTGCCTCCTGACAGGGAGATAGAGTTTACAATTGATTTAATTTTAGGAGCAGCACTAGAATCTAGAGCACCATATAGAATGGTTCCATCGGAATTAAAAGAGTTGAAAATACAATTACAAGAGTTGGTGGATAAAGGATTTATAAGACCAAGTATTTCACCTTGGGGTGCACCAGTTCTCTTTGTCAAAAAGAAAGATGGATCTATGAGATTATGTATTGATTATTGGAAATTGAACAAAGTCACAATACGCAATAAATATCCATTACCACGTATAGATGATTTGTTTGATCAATTGCAAGGTGCCAAGGTGTTCTCTAAAATCGATTTGAGATCAGGATACCATAAATTGAAAATTAAAGAATCGGATGTGCCAAAGACTGCTTTCAGGACTCGATATGGACATTATAGGTTTCTAGTAATGCCCTTTAGATTAACTAATGCCCCTGCAGTAGTCATGGACTTTATGAATCGGGTATTTCAACTTTGTTTTGATCATTTTGTGGTTGTATTTATTGATGACATTTTGGTTTATTCTCGAAATAGTGAAGAACATGCTGAACATTTGAGGATAGTACTACAGACATTGAATGTAAGACTGTTATATGCCAAACTAAGTAAATGTCAGTTTTTGTTGGATAAAATAGTATTTTTGGGACATGTTACATCCTTAGAAGGAATATATGTGGATCCTCAAAAAGTGGAAGCAATACTTAATTGGGAAAGACCTACAACAGTCACGGAAGTTAGAAGCTTTCTTGGATTGGCTGGCTACTACAGAAGATTTATTGAAGGGTTCTCTAAGTTGTCTATTCCATTGAAAACTTTGACAAGGAAGAATGTAAAATTTGAATGGACAGAAGCTTGTGAGAAAAGCTTTCAAAAATTTAAAAAACAAAGCTTACGACAGCACCAATTCTTACTTTGTTGTCGGGTTAGTGGTTGATTTGAACTTTATTGTGATGCTTCACATCAGGGATTGGGATGTGTTCTAATGCAAAATTGAAAAGTGATAGCCTATACATCAAGGCAATTATAAAGACATGAAGTGAATTATCCTACCCATGATTTGGAATTGGCAGCGATCGTGTTTGCTTTAAAAAATCTTGAGACATTATTTGTATGGTGAAACTTGTCGGATTTATACCGATCATAAAAGCCTCAAGCATTTACTTACACAAAGGGATTTGAATCAAAGGAAAAGAAGATGGATTGAATTGATAAAGGATTATGACTGTGTAATTGATTATCATATAGGAAAAGCCAATATAGTGGCAGATTCTCTAAGTAGAAAGACTTCAGGTACATTGGCACGAATTAAGACAGTCTATCTTCCATTGATAATGGAATTGAGATATTTGGGAGTTGAATTGTCAGTTCAAAGAGATTATGCTTTATTGGCTAAGATTCAAGTGAAACCAATATTGATTGATCAAGTTAGAGATTATCAATCATTGGATCCAAATTTAAAAAAGATAGCACAAGAGGTAAGAGATAGGCTTCGAACCGATCATTATATCGGGATGGATGGAATCTTGAAATTCCAAGGTAGACTGTGTGTACCCAATATGATGGAGTTAAAGAATGAAATTTTAGAAGTGGCACACAGTTCAAGGCTAGCTATGCATCCCTGTAGTACAAAGATGTACGTATGCTCAAAGATCATTACTATTGGCCGAGATTGAAGAGAGACGTAGCAGAGTAGCTAGGTGTTTGACTTGTTAGCAAGTAAAAGTTATTCATTTGAGATCGCCGGGAATGCTTCAACCTCTTCCAGTACCAGAATGGAAATGGGAAAAGATAAACATGTACTTTGTGATTGGGTTGCCAAGGACACAAAATAGACATGATGCCATATGGGTAATAATCGATAGGTTAACCAAGTCGGCTCATTTCATACAAATCAAGGCTACTGACTCATTGGACAAGTTGGCTAAATTGTTTGTGGATGAGATAGTCAGTATGCATGGGGCACCAAAGACAATTATGTAAGATCAAGATCCTCGATTTACATCCCAGTTTTGGTCAAGGTTACACAAAGCTATGGGAACTAAGTTAAATTTTAGTACCTCATTTCACCCACAAACAGATGGGATGTCACCATTTGAGGGTCGCTTGGTCAGGGCTGGTACCAGGGATGGCCCGGTCCAAGTTGAAACCCGAGACCGCCTTGTCGGGGCTGGAACCAAAGACCGCCGGTCGGGCCAGAACGCTGGACCATTCGGATCCATAATCCTTAAATAGCCAAGATTCGGTGTTCAACATTAATCTAATATGTATTTGTTTAAATTTATTTGTAAAGTTATTAAAAAGTACAAAAAAATAATAAAAACAAAATAACAAAAATGGTTACCAAAAATAATTTCTTTCATAAAAATAAAATAAAATAAATAAATGGTATTTGTTTTTCATTTTTTTCCTTTTAGCAAAAACATAAACCATAAACATAAACTATAAACCAAAAATCATAAACAAAAGTTAGAAACCAAAAACCAAAAAAAAAAATAAACATATATAACTTTAACACAATTCACCTACAACAACATTTTTCCTTCAAGTATTGGGATGTCACCATTTGAGGCACTATAAGGACGGAAATGTCTGACATCAATATGTTGGGATGGGGTGGGTGAACAAAGGTATATAATCCTGACTGGATACTAGATTCTATAGAGAAAGTTAAAGTTATCCGAGAAAGACTTAAAACAGCGCAAGGTCGACGAAAGAGTTATGTGGATAGCAGAAGAAGAGATTTGTAATTTGTAATTTGTAATTGGTGACCATGTGTTTCTTAAAGTTTTTCCATGGAAAGGAATATTTCGGTTTAAGAAATATGGAAAACTAAGTCCAAGGTATATCGAACCATTTCAAATGATTGAAAGAATTGGAGAGGTAGCATATAGATTGTTACTCCCTACTGAGTTGTCAAGGATACATAGTATATTTCATGTATCTATGCTGCGAAAGTACGTGCCGGATATGTCTCATGTTATCGAAATCCCATTGGTTGAGATCAAAGAAGATTTATCATATGAGGAAGAAACAGAAGAGATAGTTGATGAAAAAGAGAAGGTATTGCGTACGAAAGTGATACCATGGGTAAAAGAGCAATGGAGGAACCATACAGTTCGAGAAGCAACATGGGAAAGAGAAGATGAGATGTTGATGCAATACCCTCACTTGTTTAGATACATATTCTAATTTCGAGGACAAAATTAATTAAGGGGGTAAAAATTGTAACACCCTAAAATTTAAGTGGTGTTTAATAAGGTAATTATGGTTAATTATGTTTGATAATAAGATTGATAACACTAAGGGTAATATAAGAAAAATGTTTGTTAGAGAAATAGTTTTGTTAGTTTTAAAATTTAATCTAAGAGAAATAAAAATTTAGAATTAAAATTGGTGAATTAGTGTCTTTAATTAGAGTTAGTGTAAAAAGAAAGCAGAAAAATAAAAAAATAAAAATGAAAGTAAAAATAAAAACAACATAAAATAAAAATTACCAAATAACCATTTTGCCCTTGGAGTTAAATAAATATGTGATATGAGTGAAGGGAAAAATTTGAAATTAGAAGCCACCAACTCCTCCTCTATGTAGACAGTAGTTGTTTCCTCCATTTTTGAGAGTCGACCAAGCTTTTAAGAGAAAACAAAGTTCAATCCTATTCAATCTTTTTCAAATCAAGCTTAGAAATAGGTTACCCATAAACTTTGGTGAGGTTTTTTTTTTTGGTAAATACACTTTGGTGAGGTTTGTTTTAAAGAAAAACCACTCTAAATTTAAGATTGGGGAGTTGGCTGAAAGTTTTTTCTTCACCGGAAATTGAGAAATTTCCACCACCTCTCGCCTGAATCTTTGTACCAAAAGCTTCATCTCTCACTCCTTTACAAAACCCAAGTTAATTGGAATGGAAGATTAGTGAGCTAGGTTAAAGATTTGACTAAAAGGACACAAAGGGGATTTTTGGATTTTTGGAAAAATTGTGAAATTTGGCTCCAATTTGAAGGTAAACGTGTTTCCTATGTTTATTTGCATTACATAATGATAAGCCTTTGTAGTCTAGAGTGGGAAAATAGGAAATTTGTGAAATTTGTGAATTGTTGAATATGTTTTGATGAAATTATGGTGATGGGTTAGGAGTTGTGATTGGAGTTAATAATGAGAAATTATAATTAAGAGACTTGGAGGAATTGTGAGGGTTGATTATGTATTTGGTTGAGAGTTAGTAAGATTAGTTGGAAAATTTAAGTGGATGAGGATGAAAAAAAGTTGGAAATTATTTATGATGAAAGTTAAAAATAAAAATTTAGGTATTAACCTTTAAAATTCATTTGGGGAAGAATATAATTAATAAGCCTATGTTGTTAGGAGAAAAATTACATATGTATGAAAAGAGGTAATAAAAAGGTATATAACATAACTAATATAGAAATGCCATTAAAAGGGGTTTAACTTACATTACTGTAATAAAATATTTTGTAATATTATTTTATTGTATTAATATAGGAAGGAACTACTCCAGTCGAACGACAAGGAGCATCCAACCAAGGATAGGCGTCAACGCAGCGTTCTTTGTGAGTGGGAACACATATATATATATGTAAATGCATGAAAATATACATATATTTTATGAATTGGTAATATATTCAAAGTTTATATGATTAAGAAATATATTTTTTGTGATTAAATAAGTTTTACAAGTATATATATAGAGTGATATATATATATATATTACTTTGTTATTTTCTCTAGAATAAATACATACATATTTATACATGTGTTTAAAAGAATACTTTATTTATGAATTTAAAGTAAATTTTTGTGAATTTGATCATATACATATAAATTTCTAAATGAATGATATCTATGGTTGGTGACTACTTGGGCGATGAGTTTGCCGCCAAGTAGGGAGATTGATATTGGATATGGTTGGTGACTACTTGGGCAATGGGGTATGCCGCCAAGTAGAGATGTTGATATTGATGATGCTTGGGTGATGGTTTATGCAGCCAAGTTATTGGCCGATGGTTTATGCCGCCATATTGTGTATAAGTTTTTAAATATATGAAAGGACAATAGTTTTTCATAGAAAATGTTATTACCCGCTCGATATATGATGATTTGTTCATATATATGCTGTGGCTTTTCACTGAGGAATTTAATGGTTAGTTTACCCGCCCGGTATATATATGATGGGTTCATATATATATGTCTTGTGGCTTTTCATTGGAATGTCCCTCTTATATTGTTATTACATTGATATGTGTGTGTTGTTTTGTATTTCAAGACACTTTGACATAAACAAATATATTAATTATGTTATATATATATATGAATATTATGAAATTTGGAAGATGAACTAATTTCAAAGGATATTGCATGTATAAATAAATTGTTCTATACGTTATTTATGGTTAAAATATTATTTCTTACCTTGGTTTCTACTCACTGAGTATGCAAATATTCACTCGTCCAAAAACTTCTAAAAATATATAAAGTAATTCTTGGATTTTTTTACCTGTGCTACTGTTACTAGTAAGCGCATGAAAAACGAGTTAGAGGTAGTAGTAGCGTACTTAGATTTTACAAGATTATGCATTAGTTGTGTAGTAAATTGTGGTATGTTAAGATATATTTGTAATCGAAGTTTATATAAATATAGCATGAAATTTATGTATATGGATGTATCACTGAGAAGAATTATTGAATTATGGTAGAGTTTGGTGAACTAGAATGTTGTGGAATTATTTTCTGGACTTGCAGGTACTTGTAATTAATTTGGAAAATCTTACAAAAACATATCAAACTCTACCGAAATTTCTATTAAATTTTCTGGCATTTAGGAGTTTTGATTGTGAAATTGGTAATTATGGTAGTTGTTGACGGCTTAGGGACTTAATTAGTGTGATTAAGTCCTGCAGGCAGGACTTTGATAGTGAGGTACGGTCACTTTCGATCTCATTAAAACCCTGTAGTGTAAAACATGCAAGGGAAACTACTATAGGAACAAGAGTGCTGGTTACAAAAACAACCCTAGGAAACCAATAGTCAACAAAACTTATAAGCCCTACCACCTCATTTATCATCTTGATGAGCCAACACACAAGCATTCAGCAAGAAAGACCACTAATTATCCAAGGTAGCATGAATTTAGACAAAATGTCTGCCACACCATTACCTTCTTGAAGTACATGAGAGACCTAAAAACAATCTAGGAAATAAAATGAAGACAATTCATCCACCTATTATAAAATTTCCAGCCAAACATTAGCCCAACCGAGCTCCTGAGCCTTCTCGGTAGCATACATTGCCACATACATCTAAGCATCAAATGATGGAACCAAACCACAACTGAAGGTAAAACAACCATGGACCACTCCAAAATGATTAAAAACCCCACATGCACCCTCCTGTCTAAGACAACTATTGGTTGTTCCATCTGTGTTTACTTTGATCCAACCTATTGGAGGACAACACCAAGAAACCTGAACAATATGATGGGCCTTAGACCATTTAACATCAACCTTTAACTACCTAAGAAGCAACAAATTTGAGACTGAATTATGCATGAAACTCTTGTGCAACAAAATTGACTTCCTAGATAGCCCGACCAATAAGAATAAAAGAATGAGATAATGGAACTGGACATCCAAATTAGGCATTGATTCCTAACATACCAAATGACATTAAAAACTGACACAATACCAGAATTCCAAAGGTAGAAAGCTTGAGAGCTACGTAGTTTATTCATAGCATCCATAAAAAGATCAAAATGTGATCATGAAACAATAATACTAAAGAAAACCGAGTGGAAACAAAATCCCAAAGAGCCTTGACATAAGGACAAACCAAGAAAAGATGAGAAAATCCTTCGCATTCTTATTGATGTAGCACCGAGAAGCAAAATGAAGACCTTGCTGAATGAGAACCTCATCAATCGGAAGATGTCCCAAGAAAAGTCTATAACAAAATAGAGCCGTAGCCGGAGGAATATAATTAACCCAAATATACTTAAACCACTCTATTTAAACATCTGGACTAACATTAACAATTATCTTCTGAATCAACTCATCAATATCCGGATAATCAGTAGAAATAAAATCCAAAAAATGCCAAACCCCGTCCACATACACATCAGAGACTAAAATATTATGATCCCAAGCTCAGTTTTAAAGATCCATCAAATCCGTTAAAGGTTCCCTCAACCAATTCCCATTCCAAAATTGAACCTTAGAGTCAATCCCAAAAAGCCAAAAATAATCATCCCATATTTTAAACTTCAAAGATTTCAAAGCAGGCCAGGAAGATGAAGAAACAAAAGTATTTTCCTTACCCATGTAACTCCCACGCAAAAACCAAAAACCCAAGACTCAGAAGCTAAGAACTTCCAAGCCAACTTAATAAGCAAAGCCTTATTAAAGCAACGAAGATGCTTAATGACCAAGTCCCCATCAGATTTCAGCAAACAATAAATATCCCAAGCCCTTATAACACTCTTCCGAACACAAACATAACCTAACCACAAGAAATTATGAATAAATCAAATCATATAGTTAAGCAATGCATAAAAGCAATGGTACACATAAAAAATATGGATGAAAGACAATGTAATCACTAAGTTGACTAAACATAAACAGCCAGCATAAGAAAGCAGTTTACCTTTCCATGCTTCAAAATGAGAGATGATTTATCATCGATGGGCCTCAAATTCCAAACCTTTGGCTGACTGTTAAACAAAAGAACCCTAAGCTAGTCAAACAGCAAAACCCCTTAAACATACCCAAAATATTCGTCTTAGCCTATTGACAGGCAACATAAATACTATTACCAAATTCATTTGAGATTTCTCTCAATTAACCTTCTGACCATAAAACTAACCATAAACAATAAGAGTATCAACAATTTGCTTTAAATTACTTAAAGTACCTCTACAAAAAATGAGAGTATCATCATCATATAAAAGATGAGTTGGAACCAAGCTAGACCATGTGGAATACAGTGGTAATATCTTACTCGAATTCACCTTATGCAATAAAATCGGCTAAGAAAGTCCTCAGCATTGCAGGAAATCAATGGCAACAAATGATCACCCTACCTCAGCCTTCGGTTACAAGCAAAGTAACCAACAGGAAAACCGTTTACAAGAATCGAAAGCTTTGTAAAAATAAAAATTGGTATTAAGACAATTAACAAACCCCTTTAAAGACAAAAAAAAAAATTAAAACTCCATTGCATGATGTCAAAAGCCTTCCATATACCAATCTTCAAAGTAAAATTTCACCAAAAGCATTTCCTATCCATAATATTAACACAGTCCTAGGCTAAAGCAATAAAATCATGAATCTGCCAGCACTTAATAAAACCAAATTGATTATGAGAAACAATCTTATCTGCAACCCCCGCAAGCTGAACAATCAAAATTTTAGTAATGATTTCGAAAAGAAAATCACCTAACATGATAGGCCAGAATTTATCAAGCAAAACATCATCCGATACCTAGGAATAAGGAGCATGAAGTTCGAATTAAGACCTGATTCCAAAAAGCCAATAGTAAGGAAAAATTGAATTGCCCTGATAATATCCCTATCAATAAAATCCCACATCTTGTGAAAACAAAGTCCAAAAAAACCATATGGACCCATGTACTATTAGCATCAAAAGAAAAAACTGCTTCCTTAACCTTTGCATTTGTAGAAATAGCAAGCGGAAAACCATTATCCTCATGCAAAACCAAAAAATGAACAATTTGAGAGACTAAGGAAAAATTAAAATCTTCTGCAACCTCAGAATCTATGAAAAGGTCCCTATAGAAATAAACCACATTATCCTGAATGAAGGACAAGTTAGGAGTAAGTACACCATCAAGCAGCAATGTAGAAAAAGGCTTGTTGACTTTCTAACCTCGGAGAGCAGCATGGAAAAAAGTAGAATTGCGATCATCATCCCAAAGCCATTTAAATTTGCATTAATCCCTTAACCAAGCTTCATCTCTAGGAAGTTCCTTGTCCAACTTTTCATGTGCAGCAACCTCTTTAAAATAAAGCTCATTAGAAAACCCATTCTTAGCCATTTCATCCTGCACATCCTGTAAATCTACCTTAGCCTAAATGATATGATCCTTCAAAGACCTAAAAGTAGACACATTCTGAGATTTCAAAGTAGCCTTAATTGCTTTTAGCTTGATCATAACCTTATGCATTGGATTACCAGAAACCTAAATATTCCAAGCAGCATAGACTATATCCCCAAAGGAATAATGAGAAATCCACATAGACTAAAAATGAAAAGGTCAACCACCCCTCAAGGAAGAAACAAAAAAGAGAGTAAAATTGGGTTGTGATTCGAGTGATGCTTGGTGAGCGATGTACAAGTAATTTCACCCCAGAAATCCAAACAACAATCAACGCAAAAAGTCCTATCCAATTTACAAGCAACATAAGAGCGAAAACCACGACAAACCCTCGTGTAAAAAGAACCCAAAGTGTCCAACTGACAAGTTGGCAGCCTCCACCGCCTCTTGAAATTCCCTACAAGAGATCTGAGGTGGAGGACATGATTTTTCATGTGCCCTCATCATAGCATTGAAGTCACCAACAACAAGCCACATACCTCTGATAGTTGAATGTAGCTCCTGAAGAGTCTACCACAGACCTCGACGATTTTTGTAAAAAAAATCTTGCATAAACAAAAGTAGAAAATTGCAAATAATTTAAAAAACTAAAAGAAATAGTAATTTTCTGCATATGACATATAAAAACTAACACATTTTCCACAAAGGTAGTAACAAGAACTCAAATAGAATGATAGCCATGAACTGAAACATTTGCCAAAATCAAAACATAACCCAAAGACAACTAAAAATAGGAAGAAATAGAGCTCCATTCCACCAATGACTCAGTAAGACAAAACAGACTTAGCTTATGCAAAATACAGAAATCACGAAGAACCCTACGAGTATCAGCATTTCCAAAAAAAAACTCTTCATCAAAGAGGCAGATGAGAGACAACCCTAGTAACAGGGTGTAAGCCAGTAACCATCTGATGCTGAATGAGTTTCAACTGCTGAGCTTTAGTTAGTC
The DNA here is from genome assembly GCA_003254975.1 of Ochetophila trinervis. Taxonomy (NCBI): domain Eukaryota; kingdom Viridiplantae; phylum Streptophyta; class Magnoliopsida; order Rosales; family Rhamnaceae; genus Ochetophila; species Ochetophila trinervis. The sequence continues at coordinate 117,610 of QANX01003285.1, forward strand.
TACCTCATTTCCAAACAATGGTTGGAGGCTATCCTACCCTACTAGCATCATCCTCAACCTTTACCATGGTTGTATCCAACTCTGAATTAGTAACCCCCGAAAAAGGCACAATTTCTATGCAATGAGTTTCCTCTGCCACATAAACCTTGTCAACCACTGAACCCACCGTATTAGGAAAAACCGAAGGAACAACACCCTCTCTATTATCAATCTGAGATGGCTTGACCAAAGATCTAGAAAGAGACGACCCCTACCACTGACACTATCCAAGATTACATCATATTCCATATCAAAAAGAGTTTCTACCCTATCCAACAGTAGACCCTCACTGGCATTATTTAAATATACAATGCTAAAAATCTCACCCGCCTTCGGAGCAGCCTGCTTTGAAGAATACACTTTCTGAACAAAGAGCTTTACAATTGACCACCAAGTGACCAATAGATTTACAAACTGAGCAAAAAGAAGGAAAATTTTCATATTCTAGATTAACACTGAGGCACCATTCCTATGCGTTAGTGTTAGGCAACATTTTAGATAAATCAACATCAATCAGTAACCGAGAATAATGTCCTAACTGACCATTCAAAGTGTAAGTATCAATTCTCAAAGGAACCCCCAACATGCAACCCAAATAAGAAAGAATCAAAGGATGCCAGTAAGTCTAGGGTAAGTGATAGAATTGAACCCATACATGTGAGTTAGTTGTTTTTTGCAAGACGAGATTAAAATCCAAATCAAATGCTTGTGGCCAAAGAATCCCAAGTTTGAGATTCAAAGAACCAAGCGCCAACACCTTTCCCTTATCCTCATTAGATTTGAGAAAGACCTACTAACAACTTTCCCAATTGAAATCAACTTCCAAATACCTTGCAGCTTTGATGTGGTAAAATCAACTTGCAAGTATACATATCATCTTAATGTAATAATAAAGTGGTTTTAAGAGTAAACCAAGTATCGTACCCAAGAAAATTTTGGATTAGTTATTCTAATTAAATCTAAATACTAACTCTCCCAACTTTGTTTTTTTTTTCAGCAAGCAATTAAATTATAAACTAAACTACTAAAGCAAATTAAATAAAAGAAAAGAAGAGTAGAGAGCAAATATTAATGAGTTTCAACCAATAATGATGAACAAGGGATATGGAATTCACCACAAATTAATCTAATTTACTAATTATTATGCAAGAATATAATGATAAAAGTATTTGATAATTCAACCAAGCTCAATCAATGCAAACACACTAAGAACTAATATCTATTTCAACTAGTGGTAAACTCCCTAATTAAGACTCTAGAGTCATGCGTTTCCATTGGATTTTTTGATGAAGATTATGGTTGTGGTATAATTTTGATTAACTCGCAAGTGCACGAATCAACAAGTAATAAAGTGGTTATATTTAAGAAAACCTATATCAATCCCACGAAGAATAATGTCTCTAGTATTGAATTTAAAGCAATTGTCAATTAAACTAATAAAAATAAAAAGAGTGATGATTGATTGATTGTTGTATAGCAAAACATGAATTAAAAGTAAGCAATATTAAAATTGATAGCAAGGCAGCAAGCAAGTATTTCCAGGTTTTGATGAAATAAGGATTATAACTTCACCACTATTACTTCTATTTATCCCTAATGCATTATAGATTCATAGGTTAACGTCCATTTAACCACAAGTAACTAGAAGTTGATTTCTCAATGCATTCTAATCTAGCAAGCACAAGGTATTTAATTATCTCTAATCTAAATACCAAAATTTAATCCCTAATACATGAAAACTAAATAAGATCTTGTTAAACATGTTACTAAGGCATACAATATTTCTATAACCAAGTATTTCATTGCCCATCCATATTATATCCCTTATTTCTAAGCCAATATAATACTTTATCTATCCACCTTTTCATGGAAGCATTAAGAACTACAATGAAATATTAACCTTAAACATGAATCAAACTCAAATATGCATTAAACACTAAATAGTTCTAATAGGGCTACATCATAATTCTCATAGAAAATTTAGTTACACATCATCTTTATAATAGCCATCAAATAATTAAGAGACAACATAGATTAAATAACAAAGAGAATAAGAGTGAAGAATCAAATCCAAAGTTGATGGATGCTGGATTTTAATCCTCAATCTTCTCCTCTTGGCTTCTCCAAACTATGATCTAAAATCACAAGGTTGATTCCTTCAAGGTGCTGGGCGAATATCTCCTCCTTGATGTTAGCTTTGTGTAGCACTACCTCTCTATGTGAGAACCATTAAAAAATGAATATAAACCTAGAAAACACTAATGTTGCCATGAGAATGAGGAAGAGAGGTGTAGCCGTGAGGGTTGTGAGAATGGTATAGCCGTGTGGGCTATGAGGTGTTAGTCCTTTTGAATGTGTCAATGTTGCATGATATTTATAGGAGAAGTTTAGGAGATGTTTAAACGTAGAGTCCCTCTAAAAGCTATAAAATATAGAAGATAACATATATACATAATCTCAAACTCCCATAATTCCCCTATATGACCGGCCACCTCAAGGACAAAAGGGAATTTTGTGTCTCATTTTCACAATAGGATTTAGAAAACATTCCATATCTCCTTAGGACTCAAATTCATCACTAACTCTAATTCTTTTTATTCTAAATATTATTCCAATTAATATAATTAGAATAATCTGATCTCCCATGTGGCATATGATTTGGCAAAATTCGTACACATGGCTGGAATGTGATGACATGGCAATCCAATCATAATTGTCATCTTAGTAAGAAAAGATAGTTTCCTTTTATATCACCAGTGTCTGTCAGCAAGTGCACTTTGGATGACCAAATAAACTCAGAATTCACTGATTTCGATAGGAAAAGTCAAGTCTATGTCTTAGCTTTCCAGGAATATCTTGTTTACACAATTTGGACACCGGAAAGACACTCAAATTCGAATGTCTTCGAGATAGTGTAAATCTGCCTCAACTGATGAAATTGTTGAACTTGTAAATCAAACTGGTAGTGATTGGCCAAATCAATTGCAATGAAACTTTATAGCATTGAAGCCTAGTGAATCATGAATCATTTTCAATTGAAGTCGCATAAAACCTCAAAGTGTAACTCTAGATATAATTTTCTAAGTAAAGATTGCGCAAGAATATAGTAATTCCAGCTTTTGGCTTTCTTTCATTGAAAATAGAAAAATACAGTAATTCAGTACTTTTCATTAACAATTAATTACAAACTAGCTAAATTCAATATAAAAAGTGGCATAAAATTATTAACATTTTATGCCTATGAAATATCCCCAAATTGAACTTTTGCTAGTCCCTAGCAAAGAAATAACTAAAAACATACTCCTATAAAACGAAATACCTTGATGATGTTGCCTCAGAGATTGCATAATCATATTAAATTAAAAGTAATTTCCAAGTGATCATGCATCTCAACACCTTATCTTCTATTCAACACAATCATTACTTTCAAGTGTGTGTGTGAAATTAATAAAGCATTCAATGTCATGCGCTTGAATAAATCTACATTAAATAGAGTTTGAAAATAAATATATAAACAACCATATGCTTGACATAATTAAATAGCTCTCCACTAATGTAGATCAATGCATTACCTTTAACCAATAGGGCTTTATAAGCTTGGAATGTAAAGGCTAAAGGGTAATAGGTTAGAAGAAAGAAAATCATAGAAAAATAAAAATTCAAAGAAAGAAAACTTATGAATAATATGCTTATAAAACTTTTTGTTTTCTCCTTTCAAAGACACTTTTCTTCTTCCCTTCCTTCAAACTTCACAAAACATTGCTCTTTTTCACAACATTTTTTTTCTCTTTTTTTTTCTTCTTTTTCTTTTCTTTCAACTCTTTTTTCACCTTTTGTGAACATTTTTTTCTTTTATCTTTTCTTCCTTTCAACCCCCATATTGTTCTTTTTCATAACTTGCTTGAACTTTTTTTTTTTCAACATCAAAGACACATAATAGCCATGTTTTCACCAACATCAACCACCCCCAAATTATCTTCTACTTTTACTCAAATGGTTCAAACATGGTACTAACTGATAAATATTTCAAAGGTAGGCTAGAAATGCTCAAACTTAAAACAAAAATGGCCTAAATCATATTCAAAGTAATGCATCTCTCTAAGATTTCGCCTCAAGCAATAATTATGCAAGTTCTAGAGTTCACAAAAAAATAATCACTCTACATTAATGCAAACCTTCTCCAAAATACAATCAAAATTATGCATATTTAATAAAGTGCTCAAAATTGATTTTGAAAGTAATAACATGTGAACTTAACTTTAGGCATTAGAGAATATACAAAAACAATTACACTCCCTAAGAATCAATTTATTTACAACCATATTTTTATCATAGGCTTATCAAAATATTTAGAAACAAAAATTCAGCAAACAAAAAATAGAGTTTTAAAAACTTGTTGTCCTCCTTGGGTGTTCAAATTGTCTCTCCACGAAAAATTTGGATTGTAAATGTTGGAGAAGGGTTTGTTGTTAATATTTCCTTGTCGGAAATTACCTACAAAATTCACATCATTAGTTTCACTAGGATTTCCTAAATGACAAGTTATGCTTTCATGATTATCCCCACAATATTCACAACAATTAATATTTGAAATATTGGAAATATTATAAAAAATTGTTGGAACCCAAGGTTTCAAGTTTCTTTGTAAGCATTGTAACTTTACTACTTAGTTTATCAATCTTATCCTCTTCATGGATAGCCATGGTCTTCTTCAGGTTTTGGCTCCTTTCAGTTGCCCATTTCAAGTTGTTGATTGCCATCTCCTCCAATAGGTTGTATGCATCCTCTTGGGACTTGTTTAGCAAAGCACCATCTGCAGCAGCATCCACATTATTTCTTGTTAAATTATTTAACCCATTATAAAAGGTTTGGACTTGACTCCAAATGGGCATCCCATGGTGTCGACACTTCCTAAGTAGCTCTTTTAGCCTCTCCCAAGCTTCATACAAAGACTCTCCATTGAATTGGTGAAAAGTGCTTATTTTGTTCCTAAGCTTGACATTTTTAATAGGTGGGAAAAAATTGTTCAAAACTTAAAGGCTAAGGCATCCCAAGTGACAATACTTCCAGGGGTAAATATTGTAATCAACTTTTGGCTCTATCCCTTAAGGTAAAAGGAAACAATCTAATTTTGACAGCATCCTTAGTAATCCATTGTATTTCACTAAACTCAAATACATTACAGAAATTCAATGTATGTTGGTTAGGATCCTCACTTGGTAACCCTTCAATTTGGTGGTAGTTGAGCATAGACATGGTAATATGTTTGACTTCAAAGCTAGGTACACCAATAGGTGGTCTCCTAATACATGACATATCTCAACCTTTCTAGGTGCGGCATAATCCCTAATAGACCTATAACCTTGGTTAATAGGAACTTCAGGTTCTACGGGGTTACTTTGGTTTTCCATATTATTTTCTCTTTCGGTATTTCTAAATAAGGTTTCTCTCACTCCTACTCTCCTTAATCTTCTCAAGTCTCTCTAAGAAAAATCAATTTCATAATTACAACTCATAAAACAAAACAAACAAACAAAACTGAAAAAATAAAATAGTAAATTAACTCACAAAACAGAAATAACAGCAACTAATATTAATAGTAAAAACTGAATTTAAACAAACTAAATAACTCAAAAGAATTATTTAAACAAACTAAATAACTCAAAAGAATTAAAGCTAGATGAAAATCAAATTAAACTCAAGGTAAACACAAAAATTAAGTGAAAATAAACACAAAACAACAACTAAAACAAATTAAAACAGTAAGCAAAAAGTGCAGTAAATTTTTTTTTTTATAATCGGTTTTCAGATTTTATTTTTTATGTTTTTTTTATAATCAATAGATTAAACGAATAAGAACTAAACAAAACTCAAAAATTCAGCTAATCAAAAACCTAAAACAGAAAAAAAAAAAAAAAAAAAAAAAAAAAAAAAAAAAAAAAAAAAAAAAAAAAAAAAAAAAAAAAAAAAAAAAAAAAAAAAAAAAAAAAAAACAGCAAACAAAATAATTATTTTTTACTTTTTATTTTTTAAAACTAAAACAGTAAACCCTAAATAACCTAAACACAAAAAAATTGAAAATAAAAACTTAGCTACTTCAATTTCCTCCTTCAAAATCGAATTGGATTGCTTTGGATCCAAGAAAGCTTTCCAATCGTTGTTATTTAATGGCTCAAACCGAACCTACAGAAAAACAAAAACAAAAGTTAAACTAAAAACAATAATTTAATTAACAAAACCAAACTTACGCAAGTGCACAAATCAACAAGTAATAAAGTGGTTTTATTTAAGAAAACCTGTATCGATCCCACGAGGAATAATGTCTCTAGTATTGAATTTAAAGCAATTATCAATTAAACTAATAAAAGTAAAAAGAGTGTTGATTGATTGATTGTTGTGTAGCAAAACATGAATTAAAAGTAAGCAATATTAAAATTGAGAGCAAGGCAGCAAGCAAGTATTTCAAGGTTTTGATGAAATAAGGATTATGACTTCACCATTATTACTACTATTTAGCCCTAATGCATTATAGATTCATAGTGATGTGGGCATCGAGGGCTCTTCTAGCATGGATGTTCGTGGTGAAGACATTGTGCTGCCAAATGGACCAGTGACGCATTCTCGAGCTAAGAAGATCAAAGCAGGAATGCTTGGACTTGTGAAGAGAATAATTGATGAAAATCGATTCAAGTATCCACATGATCGAAACACTTTTATGAGGCATAATGATTATTTAAGCATGATGTCCAAGCAATGAATGAAGGTGGTAATGCTGCTCGGGAGTCGCAGAGATGAAAAGATGTCATTTTAAAAACAGGCATTTTATAATGGCAGTTTCGTAATATTTACTATTTTCGGATTATAATTGCAGTTTTGTAATTATTGCTATTCTTTTTTTGGATTATATTTATTTAGGGTTAGTTTTAAGCCTTAAGATTACTTTCCTAATTATTTTATGGTCTAGATTGATTCTTAACCGAACCCTAATCTCTATATAAATGGGAGTTACTAGCTTGTAAAGGACAACTTTGATTATTGATTATTTAGAATCGACTATTGTTTTCAACAAGACTTGTGTGTTCCAAGTGAAGATAGTTCTTCTTCTACTTGTTGCATTGGGAATTGATATTCTTATCAAAGGTATTTACTTTGTGGCGAATTTCAATTTCATTCTTTGTCTTCTAATTAGTGTTGCTAGATACAATTGTTATCTAGAGGTGCTATAGGGTGGATTTTTACCTAGGGTTTGTTCCATATCATCTTGTGTGTTGGGATTACAGTTTCTTTAAGCTTGGGGTTCCGCATCATTTGGTATCAGAGCAAGGCCAAGATAAATTCCTATTTATCTTGTTCTTTGTTTTGTCTTTTTAGAGTCTTTGATTAGCTTGTTGTTTCCTGCATTTTTTTTTCTTTTGTTCTTGAGTTCTTCGTGTTCTTCATTGTTCTTGGTGTTTTAGAGTACCAAAAGAAAAATCATATAAAAAAAAGGAAAAAGAAGAATCTGATTATATATACAAAAAAAAAATCGTAGCAAAAAATAAAATAAAATAAAATAAAATATTGAAAGTTGGAATATTGAGATTGGTTGCTTGAATATTAGGAAAGTTACTTCTTCCTAATAGATTTATGATTTTTTTATTATTCCATATTTCCTACTTTTCTAATTTATTTGTTTCCTATTCTCATAGTTTCTTATTTTCTTACTTTCCTATTCTAAATTTTTTTTGTCTCCAATTTTCATAGTTTCTTATTTTCATACTTTCCTATTTCTAAAATGTTTAGTTTCCTATTCTCACTGTGTTGATTTTATAGAGTAATTATTATTTGTTTCATTACTCTTTTGTCCTTTTCTTTTGTGCCAATTTTGCTCTAGAATTGAACTTGCTTTTATTGTTAGGTTTTAATTTTGAAATTTGCTATTTTAATTTTGAAATTTGCTATTTTAGTTTTATATTTTTGTTTAAGATAATTGGTTCTGAAGTGCAACTTGGTAAACAAGACTTGAGTGGTAAAAGGCTTGAGTGGTGAGCATAAAGAGGGTAAAAGCCAAAATTGTGTGAAACACGAGGGTTTACCATTGTTGAGTTAAACACATAAGGGAGTGTGTAAGAATGTCTAAAAGAGACGGAAATAAAGTTTCTACTTTGGAAGAAGAGCAAGTGGCAACACTGGATCCAAAGCTCTTATGACAATCTTTAGAGGGTGAGTATAGAAGGATGGAAGAGATATTGACTTATAGGATGGAAGAAGCATTGAAATCTAGGATGGATGAGATGATGGAGCAAATGAGGGAGATGACCATGGCCATGTCCAATAATACTAGAAGGGATGGAACACGACCTAGGAGACAAGAAGTAAATGTTTCCAATGAAGAAGAGTATGAAGTCCAAACCGTAAGGAGAAGACCTAGGAGATAGGAGCCAAAAAGAGGAAGAGATGACAACCTAAGTTCCATTAAGATGCACATTCCACCATTCAATGGAAAAAGTGATGCCGAGGCATACTTAGAATGAGAAAAAAAGGTAGAGTTAATATTTGATTTTCACAATTACTCTGAGGAGAAGAAGGTTAAACTAGCCGCAGTGGAGTTCACCGACTATGCTCTAGTTTGGTGGAAGCAACTTATACAATCAAGGAGGAGGTATAGAGAAGATCCAGTCTCAACTTCGGATGAGATGAAGAGAATTATGAGGAAGAGGTTTGTACCATCTTATTTCTATAGAGAGCTTCATCAAAAGTTGCAGAGACTCACACAAGGGTCTAGGTCCGTAGAGGAGTATTACAAAGAGATGGAGATGATTATGATAAGGGCCAACATTGAAGAGGATAGAGAAGCTACAATGACAAGATTTCTAAGTGGGATGAACAAAGATATTGCCAAGGTGGTGGATCTACATCCATATGTAGAGATGGAAGAAATGATCAACATGGCTAAGAAAGTGGAAAAGCAATTGAGAAGTTAAGGGTCAATGAAAGGGTTTTCAAGCTCCAATTCGAAGTGGGGTTCCAACTCGAAGTGGAACAAGTATGACGACAAGAAGAGAGAGAATAACTTGGAGACCAAAGAGAAAATTGGAGATGCATCCAAGTTCAAGGATAAGAGTGCCAACCCCACAAAAGGTACTTCTAATCCTAACACTTCTAGTACTTCTAGACATAGGGAAATAAAATGTTTTAAATATCAAGGGTTTGGGCATATTGCTTCCGAATGTCCAAATAGGAAAACTATGTTGATGAAGGGTAATGAAGTAATGTCGGAGTTTGAGTCCGATGAGGAAAGGCCACCATTAGAGTATGATTCTAGTCAAGATGAGGATGTAGAGTATCCCGTAGTTGGAGAGTCACTAGCAATTAGGAGAGTTTTAAATTTGAAGGTGAAGGAAGAGGGACTAGAACAAAGGGAGAATATTTTTCACACTAGATGTTTTGTGGGTGGTAAAACATGTAGTTTAATCATTGATGGGGGTAGTTGTGCTAATGTTGCTAGTACTACTTTTTTTGAGAAGTTGGGACTAGTATGTGAAAAGCACCCTAACGCTTATAGTTACAATGGTTAAATGATAGTGGAGAGATTAAAGTAAATAAGAGAGTGAAAGTTGCATTTTGTATTGGAAAGTATAGTGATGAGGTTTTGTGTGATGTAGTACCTATGCAAGTGGGGCATATTTTGTTGGGTAGACCATGGCAATCCGATAGGAGGACTATCCATGAAGGTTTTAAGAATAGATATTCTTTTGAGCACAATGGAAAGAAAGTCACACTTTCACCCTTATCTCCAAAAGAGGTGTATCTTGAACAATTGAAACTATCCAAAGTTTCCCATGGGGATTTGGGAAGTGAGGAAAATAAAAGAATTGAGTATAAAGAGGCCAAGAGTGAAAAAATAAAAATAAAGGCCCAATGGTGAGTGATTGCACTAGTAATAAAGAGGAAAGTCCAAGAGAGAAAAGTGAAAAGAAAAAGAGTTTTTATGCAAAAGAGAGAGAAATCAACAGTGCATTCTTAGGCAACAAAGCAATATTGTTGGTGAGATTTCGAGAGGTTTTGCTTTGTGAAACTAACCTTAACCCCGATTTGCCTAGTGTTTTTGTCTTTTTATTTTAAGATTTTGATGATGTTTTCCCATAAGAGATGTCGACTGGATTGCCGCCATTGAGAGGTATTGAGCACCAAATAGATTTTGGGCCTAGAGCAAGCATTCCAAACCCACCAACCTATCGTAGCAATCCCGAGGAAACGAAGGAGTTACAAAGGCAAGTGGAGGAGTTGCTAGCAAAGGGCCATGTTAGGGAGAGCATGAGTCCTTGTGCTATACTGGTCTTATTGGTACCCAAGAAGGATGACGCATGGAGGATGTGTGTTGATTGCCGAGCAATGAATAAAATAACGGTAAAGTATCGTTATCCCATTCCTAGGTTAGATGATATGCTTGATGAATTGCATGGTGCTTGCTTATTTACTAAGATAGATTTAAAAAGTGAATACCATCAAATTCGGATGAAGCAAGGGGATGAATGGAAAATTGCTTTTAAAACAAAATATGGTTTATATGAATGGATGGTTATGCCTTTTGGGTTAACTAATGCTCCTAGTACATTTATGCGATTAATGAACCATGTTTTAAGGGAATTTCTAGGAAATTTTGTGGTTGTCTATTTTGATATATAGCAAAAGTTTAGATGACCATGTGCTGCATGTTAGCGAAGTGCTAGATGTGCTTAGAAAAGAGAAATTATATGCTAACCATAAAAAGTACACATTTTGTATAGATAGGCTTATTTTTCTTGGTTTCGTTGTGAGTGTACAGGGTGTTGAAGTAGATGAAGAGAAGATCAAGGCTATCATGGAATGGCCTACACCTAAGAACGTGTCTGAGGTAAGAAGTTTTCATAGTTTAGCTGGCTTTTATAGAAGGTTTGTGAAGGACTTCTTTACCATAGCTGCTCTTTTGAATGAGATTGTCAAAAATGAGGTTGGTTTTAAATAGGGTAAGGAACAAGAACATGCGTTTCAAACTTTAAAAGATAATTTATGTTCTGCTGCTATTATTGTTCTACCTAATTTTGATAAGATGTTTGAGGTTGAATGTGATGCTTCTGGGATTGGTATAGGTGTTGTTTTGATGCAGGAAAAGCGACCCATTGCATACTTTAGTGAGAAGCTAAATGGAGCTCAACTCAAGTACTCGACGTATGACAAGGAGTTGTATGCATTGTTTCGTGCCTTAGAGGTGTGGCAACATTACTTGCTTCCAAAGGAGTTCATGATTCATGCTGATCATGAGTCTCTCAAACACATCAAAGGACAATGAAAGCTCAACACGAGGCATGCAAAGTGGGTTGAGTTCATAGAGACTTTTCCATATGTGATATGCTTCAAGCAAGGTAAGGATAATGTAGTAGCTGATGCATTATCTCGAAGGTAAGTTCTCATAACTACATTAACTTCTAAGTTGTTACGTTTTGAGCAATTGAAATACATGTACGCAAGTGATTCTGATTTTAAGGATATTTATGTTGCATGTGAACAAGGTGCATTTAATAAGTTCAATAGACATGATGATTTTCTGTTTCATGGTTCAAGAATTTGTGTGCCTAATTGTTCTATTAGAGAATTGCTTGTTAGAGAATCACATAGTGGTGGTTTAATGGGTCATTTTGGTGTGCACAAGACTTTAGATGTTTTAGTTGAACACTTTTATTGGCCACATATGAAAAGGGATGTTCAAAGAATTTATTCTCAATGTATTGCATGTAGACAGACCAAGTCTAAGTCTATGCCACATAGGTTATATACACCTTTGTCTATTTCTCATGAGCCTTGGGTTGATATATCCATGGATTTTGTCCTTGGGTTACCTAGAACTAGGAAGGGTAGGGATAGCATATTTCCCGTTGTTGATAGATTTTCTAAGATGGCACACTTTATTGCATGTCATAAGACTGATGATGCTACAAATATTGCTGACTTGTTCTTTAGGGAGGTTGTAAGATTGCATTGAGTGCCTAGAACTATTGTGTTTGATAGGGATGTGAAATTTTTGAGTCACTTTTGGAGAGTTTTATGGGGTAAGTTAGGTACTAAATTGTTGTATTCTACTACTTGTCATCCATAAACCGATGGTCAAACGGAGGTGGTTAATAGGACTCTAGGTACTTTGCTTCGTGCTATTGTTGGTAAGAATTTGAAAACTTGGGAAGATTGTTTACCTTTTGTTGAATTTGCATATAATAGAACTATTCATTCTTCTACAAGTTTTTCACCATTTAAGATTGTGTATGGTTTTAATCCTTTAACCTTGTTGGATTTGATGCCTTTACCTTTGAGTGAAATTGCTAGCTTAGATGGACTAAAAAAGGCAGACTTGGTTAAGACTACACATGAGAAGGCGAGGTTGCAAATTGAGAAGCGTAACCGTCTAATCGCTTAAAAAGCAAATAAGGGGCGAAAGCAAGTGATATTTGAACCAGAAAATTGGGTTTGGGTACACATGAGGAAGGAAAGGTTTCCTAACCAAAGGAAGTCTTATTGTTGCAAAACTCGGTTATTTATGCTTGAAAGTATCATCGTTGTCAAGTTTAAGCTTAAATTAGTTTGTTGTACTATTTCAGCATAACTGTTGCAAAAGCGAGTTGTTTATTCTTAAATGGATTCAAAGTTGTCATATCTAAGCTTAAATTGCATAGCTCCACTATTTAAACTTAAGTGCTTCAAATTCGTCATTTTTTAGCTTACAGTTGCTTAATTACAATATTAAAACTCAAATCGCTTACTTGCGCTGTTTAAGCTTAATTGTTGCACAATAGGTTCAGTTTAAGTTAATTGTTTCCTACCTGTTGTATTTAAGCTTAAAAATATTCTAGCATGGATGTTCGTGGTAAAGATATTGTGCTACCAAGTGGACCAGTGACGCGTTCTCGAGCTAAGAAGATCAAAGTAGGAATGCTTTGACTTGTGCAGTCTTAGAATTAAAAGTTTATTATTCAATTTCAAGATTATAGGTATCAATCTTATTGGAATGAAATTGAGAATTGTGGAGTCCAAGATTTTATATGTGATTTATGTGGAGATAATCATTCAAGTTTTGATTGTTAAGTGGGAAATTCTTTTTATCTTGAAGATTCATGTGAGAATTTCTCATGGCAATCCAACTCTCCTCCAAACTCAAATGACTCGGCATGGTACAATCAAATAGAATATGCATGGCTTGATCCTTCAAAAATTCTGCAACAACATGGAAAGTCACCAGCAGAAGGTATGGAGAGAATTCAAGAGTCTTGTGCTAAATCCAGTGCACAAATTGAGGAATTCCGTCATGAGCTATCTGCTATGTTTAAAAACATTGCAAATTCCATAGAGAAACTAGAAGTAGCATTCTCACATAGAACTTAAGAGGACTTGCCAAATAGTGTGGAAATTAACTCTAACAAACAAGTTGAGGAATTGATAATTTTTCAAGTGCCATTAAATGAAGATAAAAGGCTTGAGGATCATCAAGAGGGTACATCAAGTACTCAAACAAGCCAAAAGTTAGCAAAACTAGAGGAGAATAAGATCATGGCCGCACAACATGAAAGTTGTTCATTAAAGGAGCCAAGTTTCCAACTAGGAATTGAAGTCAAGTTGACTTCAATAGAAGCTAATCCAAGCATTATTATACCATAGGAGCTCAATGCGTTGTTGCACTCAGAATTTTATTCAAGATGAGACTGACTTGGTTCTAAATGTCAAAAGCGTTCAAGGATTCCAAGATAATGCACAATTACCATACCCAAAGCTTGGAAAATACTATAAAGATGACATCATCCTTATATATGATCCTGGTTGAAATTACAAGAAAGTCAAGCTAAAGACTTGAAACGAGCACTTTTTGGGAGGCAACCCAAAGTTTAAAGGTATTTTTTTAATTTTAATTCTAATTTTTAATTTCTTTTAGTTATTTTTGTTTTGTGCTTTTAGGTGTCAAAGAAGATAACATCAAAGGAGACTTGAATATGAGTAATCGACCAAGAAGCTTAAAGAGCAACAAAATATACAATTTCATTGAATTTCATCAAATGGGGGAGCTTTCTTTACCCTTACTTTTAATTTATATTTTCTATGTTTTGAACATTGAGGACTATGTTCATCTTAAAGTTGGGGGTGGGTTCTCTTTGATTGAAGTTTTCTTCTTTATTTTTAAATTTTTAGTTTTTAATTTAGTTTTTTTTTTAAATATTTTACTTTGTTGCTGGAATTTTTTGTTTTTGGTGCTGTTTTTATGTTTTGATGAGCCTATGATTAGAATATGATTGTGAATAAATTGATTCTTAGGAAGTGAAATTGTTTTTGTGTGTTCTCTAATGCCTAAAGTTAAGTTCACATGTTATTACTTTCAAAATTATTTTGAGCACTTTATTAAATATGCATGATTTTGATTGTATTTTGGAGAAGGTTTGCATTAATTTAGAGTGATTATTTTTTGTGAATCTAGAACTTGCATAATTATTGCTTGAGGTGAAATCCTAGAGAGACGCATTACTTTGAATATGATTTAGGCCATCTTTGTTTTGAGATTGAGCCTTTCTAACCTACCTTTGAAATATTTATCTGTTAGTACCTTATTTGAGACATTTTTAGCATGCATAATTGATTGCATATTAGAGCATTTTTATTCATTAAGCCACATTGACATACCTTTTATGCTTAAATATATTTTTCCTACCTTATACACATTTATCAAAGAGAGCTTATGTTGAAATTGATTTATGCTTATAAATTGTATTTGGTGGAGTGTAGTAGAAGATAATTTGGGGGTGGTTGATGTTGGTAAAAATATGGCTATTATGTATCTTTGATGTTGAAAAAGAAGTTCAAGCAACATATGAGAAAGAACAATTTAGGGGTTGAAAGGAAGAGAAAAAAATATATATGTTCACCAAAGGTGAAGAAGGAGTTGAAAAAAAAATGTTGTGAAAAGAGCATTGTTTTGTTAAGTTTGAAGGAAGGGAAGAAGAAAAATACCTTTTAAAGTAGGAAACAAAAAGATTTATAAAGCATATTATTCATAAGTTTTCTTTCTTTGACTTTTTATTTCCTAGCCTTTTCTTTCTTCTAAACCATTACCCTTTAGCCTTTACATTACAAGCCATTAAAGTCCTATTGATTCAAGGTAATGCATTGATCTACATTAGTGGAGAGCTATTTAATTATGTTAAGCATATGGTAGTTCATTTTTTTTTTCAAACTCTATTTAATATAGATTTATTCAAGTGCATGACATTGAATGTATTATTTGATTTTCACACACACACTTGAAAGTGATAATTATGTTGAATAGAAGATAAGGTGTTGAGATGCATGATCACTTGGAAATTACTTTTGAATTAATATGATTGTGCAAATCTTTGAGGCAGATCAAGGTATTTGGTTTTATAGGAGTATGTTTTTAGTTCTTTCTTTGCTAGGGATTAGCAAAGTTCAAATTGGGGGTATTTGATAGGCATAAAATATTAATATTTTTATGCAACTTTTTATATTGAATTTAGCTAGTTTATAATTAATTATTAATGAAAAATACTTAATTAATGTATTTTTCTATTTTCAGTAAAAGAAAGACAAATGCTGGAATTACCATATTTCTGAGCAACATTTATTGAGAAAATCATATCTAGAGCCACACTTAGAATTTTTGTGCAATTTCAGTTGCTAATGATTCTTGATTCAATAGGATTCAACGATACAAAGTTTCATTACAAATGGTTCGGCCAATCAGTGCCAGTTTGATTTACAAAATCAATATTTCCAACAAGTGCGGCAGATTTACACTGTCTCGGAAAAATGAGGATTTGAGTGTCTTCTTGATGTCCAAATTGTGCGATCAATATATTACTGGAAAGATAAGACATAGAAATAACATTTGAAACAAAAATCACTGGATTCTGAGTTTATTTGGTCACCCAAAGTGTACTTGGAATCTGTTTGGCGGTCATTGAATATAAAAAAGAAAAGTTTTATGCTTACTAGGACTACCATTGTGATTGGACTGCCATGTCACCATATATCAGCCATGTGTCTGAATTTGCCACATCACATGACACATGGAATGTCAGATTATTCTAATTATTTTAATTGGAATAATATTTGAGATAAAAGAAAGGGAAATTAGAGATCCATTACAATTCCTAACAAGACAAGGAAAGTATTTCTATCTCTAGTGTGAACATGAGACACATTTTACCTTAATCTTCTTGAGGTGGCAGGCCATACTAGGGAAGATAGGAGTTGGAGATTGATTTTACATATTATCTCCTATATTCGTTAGGTTTTAGAAGGGTTTTAGGGTTCAACCTCTCCTAAACATTCCCTATAAATACCATGCATTGCTGAAGGGAAAAACACCATTCTCCACCAGCCTTCAAGGCTGGAGGTTTTTCTCTCTTCCTCACGGCAGCAAAGCTTTTCCCAAATTCAGACACATGGCTGATATGTGGTGACATGGCAGTCCAATCACAATGGTAGTCCAAGTAAGCATAGAACTTTCCTCTTTTTATCTTCAATGACAGTCAGGCAGATTCCAAGTACACTTTGGGTGACCAAATGAACTTAAAATCCATTTATTTTTATTGTAAAAGTTAGGTCTGTGTCTTATCTTTCCAGGAATATATTGATCACACAAATTGGACATCAGGAAGACACTCAAATTCTCATTTTCCCGAGACAGTGTAAATCTGCCGCAACTGTTGGAAATATTGATTTTGTAAATCAAACTGGCACTAATTAGCTGAACCATTTGAAATGAAACTTTTCAGCATTGAAGCCTAGTGAATTAGGAATCATTTTCAACTAGAATCGCACGAAACCTCAAAGTGTGGCTCCAAATATGATTTTCTCAGTAAAGGTTGCGCAGAAATACAGTAATTTCAGCATTTGTCTTTCTTTTACTGAAAATAGATAAATACAGTAATTAAGTATTTTTCATCAACATCATAAACTAGCTTAAATTCAATATAAAAAGTGGCATAAAAACATTAACATTTGATGCCTATCAAATACCCCCAAATTGAACTTTGCTAGTCCCTAGCAAAGAAAGAACTAAAAACATACTTCTATAAAACCAAATACCTTGATGAGGTTGCCTCAAAGATTGCACAATCATATTAATTCAAAAGTAATTTCCAAGTGATCATGCATCTCAACACCTTATCTTCTATTCAACATAATCATTACTTTCAAGTGTGTGTGTGAAATCAAATAATACATTCAATGTAATGCACTTGAATAAATCTACATTAAATAGAGTTTTGAAAATATATATATATATGAACTACCATATGCCTGACATAATTAAATAGCTCTCCACTAATGTAGATCAATGCATTACCTTGAATCAATATGTAACACTCTAAAACTTAAGTAGTGATTAACAAAGTAATTAGAATTAATTATGTTTAATAATATAATTAATTGCACTAATGCTAGTATAATGAAAATATTTGTTAGTGAAATAAATTTGTTAGTTTTAAAATTTAATCCAAGGAAAATAAAACTTAGAGTTAAAATTTATGTATTCGTGATTTTAATAAGAATTAGTGTAAAAAAGAAAAATACGAATAAAAATGAATAAATAAATAATAAAAATGTTAAATAAGTAAATGAAAATAGAAAATGAGAAAATAAAAATAAAATATAATACAAATTTCTAAATGACCATTATGCCCTTGTAGTTAAATGGTTGTGTTATTGTGGGAAGGGCAAAATTGAATGTTTTGGACAAAATTCGAATTTAAGCTCCAGCCCTTCTTCCTCACGCAGAGACCAACTTTCCTCTACCTATGTGAGTGCCGACCACCATTTTTGAGAAAAAAAATTGTATATCTTCAATCTCTTCCTAATTATCCATAGAAATAGGTTACCCATAGGTTTTAGGGCTTTTTAAACACTTTGGTAAGGTTTGTTTTATCCAAAAGCCACTCTAGGTGTGAGTTTTAGGGGTTTAACCGAATTTCCTTCTCACCAGAATTTGAAAGATTTCAGCCACCTCTCACCTGAATCTTTGTACCAAAAGCTTCCTTTATCACTCATTTACCAAACCCAAGTGTTGGAATTGAAGATTAGTGAGATAGGTTAGAGATTTGACGAAAAAGACTCAAAGGGGATTTTTGGATTTCTGGAGAAATTGTGAAATTTTGGCTCCAATTGAAGGTAAATCATGTTTCATATGCTTAATTACATTGTATAATGATAAGCATTGTAGTATAGAGTTGGAGAATGGAAATTTAGAGAAATTTGTGAGTTTTTGGAATGTGTTTTGATGAAATTATGGTGACAGATTATGACTTGTGATTGTAGTTAATGTAATAGATTATAATTAAGTGATTTAGAGGAATTGTGATGGTTGATTATATAATTGGTTGAGAGTTAGTAATTTTAATTGGAAAATTTAAGTGGATGATGATATAAATTTAGTTGGAAATTTAATTGTGATGAAAGTTAAGAATAAAAATTTAGGTATTAACCTCTAAAAATCATTTGGGTAAAAATATAATTAATAAACCTATGTTATTAGGAGAAAAATTGCATAAGTATGAAAATAGGTAATAAAAATGGGGTTTTACTTTACATTACGGTAATGAAATATTTGGTAATATTATTTTATTGTATTACTAGAGGAAGGAACTACTTCGGTCGAACGACAAGGAGCAACTAACTATGGATAGACATCAACGCAGTGTTTCTGTGAGTGGGAACACATATATATATAAATATATATATATATGTAAATGCATGAATATTTACATATATTTTATGGTTTGGAAATATATTGAAAGATTATATGATTAAGAAATATATTTTGTGATTCAATATGTTTTACAAGTATATATATATATAGATTGATATATATATTACCTTGTTATTTCCTTTCGAATAAATACATACATATTTATACATGTGTTTAAAAGAATGCTTTAATTATGAATTTAAAGTAAATATTTATGAATGTGATTATTTTGTGTGAATTCATAAATGCATGATATGTATGTTGGTGACTACTTGGGCGATGAGTATGCCGTCGAGTAAGGTTTAACAATGTTCATGACTACTTGGGCGATGATTATGCCGCCGGATAGGGAAGTTTGACATTGGATATGGTTGGTGACTACTTGGGCGATGTGATATGCCGCCAAGTAGGGAGATTATTTATACTTGGGCGATGGTTTATGCCGCCAAGTGATTGGGCGATGGTTTATGCCGCCAGATTATTTATACTTGGGCGATGGTTTATGCTGCCAGATTATTTAGGCTTGTGTGATGGGTTATGCCGCTAAGCTGGGATTATGAAGTGCATACATGTGTGTGAATATATGAAGGGACAATGGTTTTCACAGAAATTGTTATTACCCGCTCGGTATATGATGATTTGTTCACATATATGTCTGTGGCTTTTCACTGGGGATTTAATAGTTAGCTAACCCGCCCGGTATATATATGATGTGTTTGTATATATATGTTATGTGGCTTTTCACTGAATGTCCCTCATATATTTTGTTGCATTGGTTGTGTGTGCTGTTTTAATATTTCAAGACATTTTGACATAAACAAATATATTAATTATGTTAAATATATATATAAATATATGAATATTTTAAAATTTGGAAATTTGGAAGATGAACTACTTTCAAAAGAGATTGCATGCATAAACCAATTTTTATATATATGTTATGTATGTAAGAAAATATTATTTTCCTATTTAGTTTCTACTCGCTGAGTATGCAAATACTTACTTCACCTTTAAATTCTAAAAATACTTCAGGTAGGTTCTTGGATCCTTAGCTTTGCTACTATTATTAGTAAACACCAGAGCAGCGAGTTAGAGGTAGTAGTAGTGAAATTAGATTGTACTAGTTTACTGCCTAGTTGTGTATTAAATGGTAGTATGATAGATAGAATTATATTCTGTAATACAAATTTTATAATTATATTATGGAGATTATGTATATGGATATATATTGTTGTGAGTTTAC
Source organism: Ochetophila trinervis (assembly GCA_003254975.1). Taxonomy (NCBI): domain Eukaryota; kingdom Viridiplantae; phylum Streptophyta; class Magnoliopsida; order Rosales; family Rhamnaceae; genus Ochetophila; species Ochetophila trinervis. The sequence continues at coordinate 137,652 of QANX01003285.1, forward strand.
TGAGTTATGGTAGAGATGGTGAACTAAAATGTTGTAGAATTATTATTTTGGACATGCAGATACATGTAAATATATTGGGGAATGTTATAAATACATACCAAACTCTGCCGAAATTTCTATTAAAATTTCTAGCATTTAGGAGTTTGGGTTGTGGAATTGTTAATTATGTGGTCGTTGACTGCTTAGGGACTTAATCAGCGTGATTAAGTCCTACATGCAGGACTTGGGTAGTGCGGTTCCTGTCACAATAGGACTTTAATGACTTGTAATGCAAAGGCTAAAGGGTAAAATGATAGGAAATAAAAATTCAAAGAAAGAAAACTTATGAATAATATGCTTATAAATCTTTTTGTTTTCTACTTTCAAAAGTACTTTTCTTCTTCTCTTCTTTCAAACTTCACAAAAAAACGCTCTTTTCACAACATAATTTTTTTAATTTTATTTTTTTCTTTCCAACTCCTTCTTCACCTTTGGTGAATATATATATATATATATATTTTCTTTTCTTTTCTTTTCCTTTCAACCTCCAAATTGTTCTTTTTCATACCTTGCTTGTACTTCTTTTTCAATATCATAATAGTCATGTTTTTGCCAACATCAACCACCCCCAAATTATCTTTTACTTCACTCCACCAAATACAGTTTATAACATATATCCAATTTCAACATAAACTCTCTTTGATAAATGTGTATAAGGTAGGAAAATATATTTAGGCATAAAAGGTAAGTCAGTGTGGCTTAATGAATAAAATGGCTCTACTATGCAATCAATTATGCATCCTAAAAATGGCTCAAATAAGGTATTAACGAATAAATATTTCAAAGGTAGGATAGAAAGGCTCAATCTCAAAACAAAGATATGCATTTCTCTAGGATTTCACCTCAAGCAATAATTATGCAAGTTCTAGAGTTCACAAAAAATAATCACTCTAAATTAATGCAAACATTCTCCAAAATACAATCAAAAGCATGCATATTTAATAAAGTGCTCAAAATAATTTTGAAAGTAACAACATGTGAACTTAACTGTAGGCATTAGAGAATACACAAAAACAATTCCACTACCTAAGAATCAATTTATTCACAATCATATTCTTATCATAGGTTCATCAAAATATACTGAAAAACACTAAAAACAAAAAAATTCAGCAACAAAAACAGCTCTCTTTTTTTTAAATACTAAACTAAAAACTAAGAAATTTAAAAACTAAAGAAGAAAAACTTCAAACAATGAGAACCTACCCTCAACTTTAAGATGAACATAGTCCTCAATGTTAAAAACAAAGAAAAATAAACATAATAAAAAGTAAGGGTTAAGAAAACTCCCCCATTTGATGAAATGCAATGAAATTGTAAACTTTAGGCTTATGAAGCTCCCTTGACCGATCACTCCCTTTATGCTTCTCCTTTGATTTTCTCATCTTTGACACCTAAAAACACAAAACAAAAACAACTAAAAAGAAATTAAAAATTAAAATTAAAAATACTTTTAAACTTTAGGTTGCCTCCCAAAAAGCGCTTGTTTCAAGTCTTTAGCTTGATTTTCTTATGGAGCTCATCCAGGATCAATTTGTTGATTGCTTCCACCTCTAAAGCAACTCTTAATAAATAACAATCCTTGCAATCCTTTACTCTCTTTCTTACTTTTCTCTAACAAATTTGGCTCCAAAACCCTATTCTCACGAAACCATTCATCGTTTGGATAAGGAAGGGGTTATAGATATTATAGGTCACCTTTTTGCTAGCAACCCTAAAGGTAATTTTACCTTCTTGTATATCAATTAAAGCACGACTAGTAGCTAAGAAAGGTCTACCAAAAATCAAAGGTACATGACCATCCTCATCCATATCTAATACCATAAAATCCATGGGAAAGTAAAACTTATCGACTTTGACGATTACATCCTCGAGTACTCCTAAGTTACATAAAACATTAGAAAATTTAATATAACCAATATGACAAGGAATAGAGAAACCCCCTGGATCTTTTAATTTTGGTGGTAGCTTGTGTTGTAATATGGCACTCCATTCATCATTCAAAACTACCATCTCATGCTCACCTAATTTCTTTTTCTTTTTCATAATTTCTTTTAAAAATCTAGCATAATTTGGAATATTTTCTAAAGTATCTACGAAAGGAATATTAATATGTAATTTCTAAAATATATCCAGAAATTTGCCAAATTGAAAATCCAATTTCTTCTGCTTAAGCCTTTTTGGGAATGGTGGTGGTGGGTGTTGCTTGTATTCCCAATTCTTTTCTCTTTTCTCTTTTCTCCTCCATGGGCAGCAGCTCATCTTTTGATTCTTTTCCTCTTCTAGGGCTTCTCTAGCATGAGGAGGTATATACTTAGAAATGTGAGGCTTCAGTACCTCAACTTGAACTTTGGAAACATATTTCAAACATTGTGCTTCAATTTCCCCTTCAGCTATGACTTTTGGCTCTTCTTGGCAATTTATATCCTCTATCGAATGCCCTAACTGCACATCAAAAGAATTAGTTATCTGTTTAACATCTTGCAATTTAATAGACATTACCTCCTTAGAATTTTTTCTAGTATTGGATGGGAGGATTTCTTGTGCTCTTTAAAACATGCTTGCTAGTTGGCTTATTTGAGTTTCAAGTCCTTTAATGGCACCAGCTTGATTGTTGAATTGATTCTCTGTTTTGACCATGAAGCTTTCAATTTGTGCCATGAAGCTTGAGAACTCTTTCTTTGTTTTTAGTTGAAATCCTGCTAGTTGAGTTACTAATCTCTCTAGGTCACTTTACTTCTCTTGTGGATTTGGAACTTGAGCTTGAGCTAGTTGCTCCACTTGGTTCTTTAAACCTTTAATTTCTACTTTAGTTTCTTGCACGAAAGCACTAGAAATATCATTCATTTTTATCATAGATTGCTCAAGTAAAGATATAGTAGTAGTAGAAGAATTATGAGACTGAGGATGAATTTAAGGGTGAAAAGTTTTCTGAAAATTTGAGGACTGGAAATGTTGATGTTGTTGAGGAGGGATTTGATAGATCCCTCTTTGTTGTCCTCCTTGGGTGATCGAATTGTCTCTCCATAAAAAATTTGGATTGTAAGTATTTGAGAAGAGGTTGTTGTTGCTATTGCCTTGTCAGAAATTCCCTACAAAATTAACATCGTTAGTTTCATTAGAATTTCCTAAATGACAATGTATGCTTTCATGATTATCTCCACAATATTCACAACAATTAATATTGGAAATATTATTATAATTGTTGGAACCCAAGGTTTCAAGTTGCTTTGTAAGCAATGCAATTTGACAACTCAATTTGTCTATCTTATCATCTTCATGGATAGCCATGGTCTTCTTTAGGTTTTGGCTCCTTTCACTTGCCCATTGCGAGTTGTTGATTGCCATCTTCTCCAATAGTTCGTATGCATCTTCTTGGGACTTATTTAATAAAGCACCACCTACAGCAGCTTCCACATTATTTCTTGTTAAATAATTCAACCCATTATAAAAAGTTTAGACTTGACTCCAAATGGGCATCCCATAGTGTAGACACTTCCTAAGTAGTTTTTTTAGCCTCTCCCAAGCTTCATATAAAGACTCTCCATCAAATTGGTGAAAAGTGCTAATTTCATTCCTAAGCTTAGCAGTTTTAATAGGCGGGAAAAATTTGTTTAGAAATTTAAAGGCTAAGTCATCCCAAGTGACAATACTCCCAAGGGGTAGAGATTGTAACCAACTTTTGGCTCTATCTCTTAAGGTAAAAGGATATAACCTAAGTTTGACAGTGTCTTCAGTAATACCATTATACTTCACTAACTCATATACATCACAGAAATTCGATATATGCTGGTTAGGATCCTCACTTGGTAACCCTCCAAATTGGTAATTGTTAAGCATAGACATGGTACTAGGTTTAACCTCAAAGCTAGGTGCATCAATAGGTGGTCTCCTAATACATGACATATCCTCAACCTTTCTAGGTGTAGCATAATCCCTGATAGACCTATAACCTTGGTTATTAGGAACTACTGGGTTACCTTGGTTTTCCATGTTATTATCGGTATTTCTAAATAAATTCTCTCTAACCTCTTCTCTCCTTAATCTCCTTAGATCTCTCTCAGAAAATTCAGGTTCATAATTAAAACTCATAAAATAGAACAAAAGAAACAAACTGAAAAAAATAAAAATAAAACTGTAACTAAAAACAAAACAGAAAAACAGCAACTAAAACTAAATTGAAAAACTGAAATAAAACAATCTAATTAACTCACACAACTTAAAGCTAGACGCAAATTAAATTAAACTCAAAGTAAACACAAAAATAAAAATAAAAAGAAAAAACTAAACAACAACTAAAATAAATCAAAACAGGAAGCAAAAAATAAAAAATAAATAAATGCAGTATTTTTTTTTCAAAATTCGGTTTTGATACATAGTTATTACTCTATTAAATAGTTTGAAAAGTTTTGATGAAATTGAAAGTGATTAAAATACGTTTAGCGAGAAATGTATGATGTACGTATTGCTATTTGTGCATTTTACTTTGGTTGATGTTGGATTTAGAGGTATAAATGAACTGTTTGAATATTGGTGCATATTTTGTATATGCGTAAATAAACAAATGTTTCCGTATGGTTGTTGACTTCTGAATCGCAATTGTACCAGAAGTGTCATATTTGGTTTGAATATGCATTAAGAACTACAGGTTGCTTGATTCCTATTAATAAGGGTATGTAGGCAGCTCAGATTTTAGCCTGAGTCCAACTACAAAAAATATAAATGATATATTTATTTGAATGTTAAAGTTAATTACTGAGGTGTGGAAATGATGTACTGGATTGGATTACGTATATGAATGTATTTTCTTGCGGGAATTGTAATTATATGTATTTGGAGAAGGGTCCAAAATAGACATAATGCTACCGAAATTTTTAATAAAATTTATGGCAGTAGAGAAATATTTACCTTTTTATTGAATATCTTTATTTAACAATTAACTGATTTACTTGTTTACTAATTCTATAATTTAGAAAAAAGTTAAAAGTGCGGCCTATTGTGTCCACATTTTTCAAACTGCTTTAGTTAAATAGTGTTATAGTTGGGAAGATAAATAGTGTCCATCACACTTCAATAGGTATCACGATGTGTTCCAGTCGTATTCCTTTGGTGCCTTTTCTTTCAATCACAAGTTCCATTCCCTCGAAGGTTTCGTCAAAGGTCAGTTCTGATATTGCAGTGGATTCTAACATGGTACCAATGCAAAAAAATTTTGCACAATTGTTCTCAGAAATAGGTTAGTAGGCTAAAGCTGATGACTCTAAGGGTTTTTGAATTCTAGAAAGGTTACGTGGGCTCTTATGGCCGAGGCAGAGAAGACAGTTCCTAAGAAGGTTGTAGTTGAGGTGGTGGCAGCTAAGACAGCTTCTGCTGCAAGCAAGGGTTTTATGCATCGGTTGTGGCTGGTGCATTACCAATGGCAGGCACAGTGCCTTCGGTTGTTCAATCTTCAGCTCCATCAGTTAAGAACATAAGGATATGTTGTTTTTAAAGGTTAATAATTACGCTTTTCAAGAACTTATGAATCTGTGTTAGTGTTCCTTGAGAGCTCGTATGTTCTTGGCAATAAAAGAAAACCCTTGGATTATTTCGGCATTTACTGAGAAGCTTATTTAATCTTAGCCATCAATCTTTGAATGACTTCTCAAGCCGCCACTTGTGACAACAATGACCATTGGATATTCTCTTTGATGCTATAAAATTAATGGTGAAGATTAAGGCATCCAAGACTACAAAAATACCCTAAAACACATTGGGTTTTTATATGGGTCTCATAATCAGAATCTGACCACATTTTTAGAATTGTGGAACCTTTAAGAATCTTATGCACGAGTGAATTTTCATAGAATCTTTAAAGAATCTTTTAGAATATTCTAGAACATTTATCTCTTTAAGCCCAAATTTTGCCTTCTACCACTTTCAACACCAAGGAATCCCTTTTTGAGATAGTTTTCACTAAATTCTCATTCTTTCACCTACATTATAAATTCATCACAATAAACAATTTTCTATAACAATGAAGCTGAAACCAACAAATAATAAGATCATAAAGTGGCATAAAATCATAAATATTTTAGACCGAGTTTTAATTTTTCTTTAATGAGGCACATGTCATGTCACATGTTTCATTAATGGTAAATTAGACTAATTCTAAATCTTTCTAGAATTAGTGAGAGAAAAGAATAGTTGTGGGAGGAATAATTGCTAAAAATGTAGAATCCCTTTATTAGACTAAAAAACGGTGTCATGCAAGAGTTTCACATTGAAAGTAAAGGGAAAAAAAGGTCCTCAAGGCCCTATATACATAGTCCGTTCTTCATTCAAGGACATATACACTTATACAAATTTTTAGACATAATTTTAGAGTCAATTGTAGAGAGCTTTTGAGATAAGTTTTGGGCAGATTAAGAGAGTATGGTCAGGCGACTTTGGTTGAGTGGCACAACCTTTGGCTTCATTTTTTCTATTCCATTATCTTGGCTCCTTGTTTAGATGATTGAAGGATTGAGATTGAAGATTGAAGGCTTGAAGATCACTTGAGTCCATCAAACCTAGTGGCTTTACTCTTTTCTTCTACTATTTCTTTATTTTGTTTCTTTCTTTCAATCATGTCTTTTGAATTAACGATGGTATTTTCTTTTACAATTATGAACTAACTTCATAATTAGGGTTATGGTTTAAGCCCTAGTTATGAAGATTTACTTTTGTTACTCAAGAATTGTTTTGGAGTTTTTGAATGATATATTTGAGTATTTGTGTTTTCTAATAATTCAATAAACTATCTAGGACCTAAATGCTCATAATTAAATTATGGATGATTCAAGCAATATGATTTATGTTGTATTATATTTCATTAGATAGTTTATACTTTTTCGCCCCCATGTTAGTAAAGATGCCAAGAATCTTAATAAAATACTCAATGGAAACACATGGCCCTAGGGTCTTAATTATGGAGTTTACTGCTAGTTGCAATAGATACTAGTTTTTTGTGTGTTTGCATTGGTTGAGCTTGCTTGAATTATCAAATACTCTTATCATTCTATTCTTGCATAATAATTAGTAAATTGGATCAATTAGTGGTGAATTCCATAAGCCTCATTCATTATTATTGGTTCAAACTCATTAAAATTTGCTCTCTACTCTTCTTTGCTTTTATTTTATTTGCTTTAGTAGTTTAGTATATAATTTAATTGTTTGCTGAAAAAAAATTGGGTGTTCTAGTTAGTTTTTTGATTTAATTATAATGTGGTAGACATAAAAAGCTACTATTTTTATGCCATATTTTATGTTGAATTTCTGCTAGTTTTGAGTTAGTTGTTTATGTAAAAATACTAAATTTTTTGTTTTTCTATTTTTAGAGAAAGAATAACAAATGCTAAAAATTGCTGTATTTTTTGTGCAATCTTTACTGAATAAATCATATTTAGAGCTACACATGGAATTTATGTGCGATTCCATTTGCTAATATTCATGATTCATCAAGGTCCAATTTTGTAAAGTCATTGCAATTGGATAAGCCAATCAATACCAGTTTGATTTTAAAGATGAACATTTTTAGCCGCTGTGACAAACCTACAGTCCTTTGGAGAAATTGACATGTGAGTACCTTTCCAGTATCCAATTTTTGCGATCAAGATATGGCTGAAAAGCTAAGACATATGCCTAACTTTGAAAGGTGAGGAATCAATTTCTTATTCGTGTTGCATTAGGAGTTGAATTATCTTATCAAAGTAGAAATACTTTGTGGTGATTATTCTTCTCTTTCCCTAGCCTTCTAATCCACGTTTTAAGATACAAGTTATCTAAGGGTTTGGTAGGGCGGGTTCTTGTTTCCAATTACTGTTCAATATTTCTTGTATGTTTGGGGTTTCGGATTCTTTAATCTTGGGGTTCCGCATCAATTGGTATCAGAACATTGGTTGAGATAAGTACCTATCTATCTTTGTTTTCAATTTCTTTGTGTTCTTCGTTCATTGACCAAATAAGAGGCATTGAACATCAAATAGACTTGGTGCCTGGAGCGAGCCTTCCAAACCAACCGACATATAGAAGCAACCCTGAGGAAACGAATGAACTAGTACCTTCATTAAGGAAAACTGCATTTAGGACTAAGTATGGTTTATATGAATGGTTAGTTATGCCTTTTGGCTTGACTAATGCGCCTAGTACCTTCATGAGACTAATGAACCATATCCTAAGAACTTTTATAGGGAAATTCGTGGTTGTCTATTTTGATGACATATTGATTTATAGTAAAAATCTAGATGACCATGTAGAGCATGTTAGGGCTGTTTTAGAAGTTCTTAAGGAGGAAAAGTTATTTGCCAACCTTAAAAAGTGTACTTTTTGCATTGATCGACTAATATTTCTTGGCTTTGTTGTGAGTGCACGTGGTGTTAAGGTTGATGAGGAAAAGGTGAAGGCTATCCGAGAATGGCCCACACCTAAGAGTGTTTTTGAGGTAAGAAGTTTTCATGGACTAGCTGGAATCTACAGAAGGTTTGTGAAGGACTTTTCTACCATAGCGGCACCATTGAATGAGATTGTCAAAAAAGAGGTAGGGTTTAAATGGGGTAAGGACCAAGAGGTAGCTTTTCAAACTCTAAAAGATAAGTTATATTCTGCTCCTATTATTGTATTACCTAATTTTGACAAAACTTTTGAAATTGAATGTGATGCTTCTGGGATTGGTATAGGTGCTGTTTTATTGCAGGAAAAAATCCCATAGCATTTTTAGTAAGAAATTGAATGGAGCTCAACTCAACTACTCGACGTATGACAAAGAGTTGTATGCCATTTGTCGTGCTTTAGAGGTGTGGCAGCATTACTTGTTCCCGAAGGAGTTTGTGATTCACACTGATCATGAGTCGTTGAAGCATATCAAAGGGCAAAGAAAGCTCAACAAGAGGCATGCACGATAGGTTGTGTTCATAGAGACCTTTCCATACGTGATTTGTTACAAGCAAGGTAAAGAGAATGTGGTGGCCGATGCTTTGTCTCTGAGGTATGTCTTAATCACTACTTTTACTTCTAAGCTCTTGGGTTTTGAACAATTAAAAGACATGTATGCTAGTGATGATGATTTTGGTGAAATATATGCTGCATGTGAAAATGGTGCTTTTCATAAATTCTATAAACATGAAGGATTTCTGTTTCGTGGACATAGGATATGCGTGCCCAATTGTTCGATTAGAGAATTGCTTGTTAGAGAGTCACATAGTGGTGGTCTCATGGGGCATTTTGGTGTGCATAAGACCTTAGATATTTTATCTGAACATTTCTTTTGGCCACACATGCGTAGGGATGTTGAAAAAATATGTGCTAAATGTATTGCATGTAGACAGGCTAAATCTAGGTCTATGCCACATGGTTTGTACACCCCTCTTCCTGTGCCAACGGAACCATGGGTTGATATCTCCATGGATTTTGTTCTTGGGTTGCCGAGAACTAGGAAGGGTCGTGATAGTATATTTGTTGTTGTGGATAGATTTAGTAAAATGGCGCACTTCATTGCTTGCCATAAAACTGATGATGCAACAAATATAGCTGACTTATTCTTTAGAGATGTAGTGAGATTGCATGGGGTACCTAGGACAATAGTCTCGGATAGAGATGTCAAGTTCTTGAGTCACTTTTGGAAAGTTTTGTGGGGAAAGTTGGGTACTAAGCTTTTGTATTCTACTACTTGTCATCCACAAACCGATGGACAAACGGAAGTGGTGAATAGAACTTTAGGTGCTTTACTGCGTTCTGTAGTTGGTAAAAACTTAAAATCTTGGGAAGATTGTTTGCCTTTTCTTGAATTTGCTTATAACCGTACTATTCATTCTTCTACTGGATTTTCACCATTTGAGATTGTATATGGCTTTAATCCTTTAACTGTATTGGATTTGATGCCTTTACCTTTGAGTGAACTTGCTAACTTAGATGGACAAAAGAAGGCGGACTTAGTTAAAGCTATACACGAGAAGGCCCGACTACAGATTGAGAAGAGGAATAAGTTAACTGCGCAAAAGGCTAATAAAGGGCGCAAACAAGTGATATTTGAACCAGGTGATTGGGTTTAGGTACATTTGAGGAAGGAAAGGTTTCCTAACAAAAGGAAGTATAAGTTGGATGCTAGAGGCGATGGACCTTTTCAAGTTCTCGAGAGAATCAATGACAATGCATACAAGATTGATCTTCCAGGTGAGTATAATGTGTCCGCATCATTTAATGTTGCTGATCTATCTCATTTTGACATGGATGCAGATTCGAGGACGAATCTTTTTGAAGAGGGAGGGAATGATGTGGGCATCGAGCGCTCTTCTAGCATGGATGTTCGTGATAAGGACATTACGTTGCCAAGTGGACCAGTGACGCGTTCTCGAGCTAAGAAGATCAAAGAGGGAATGCTTGGACTTGTGAAAAGAATTATGGATGAAGATCGATTCAAGTTTTCAAATGATTTGAACACTTTTCAGAGGCCTAATGATGATTTAAGCATGTTGTCCAAGCAAGGGATGAAAGTCGTAATGATGCTCGAGAGTTGCGGGAGATGAAACGGCGTCATTTTAAAAATAAACAACTTAGAATGGCAATTTCGTAATTTAGCTATTTTCGGATGATAATGGCAGTTTCGTAATTTAGCTATTTTCAGATTATAATGGCAGTTTTGTAATTTTTGCTATTTTCGGTTTTAGGGTTAGTTTTCAACCTTAGGATTACTTTCTTAATATTTAATGGTTTAGATTGATTCTTGATCTAACCCTAGTCCTTATATAAAGGGGGATCAATTCTTTTGTAAGACAGATTTGAATTTTTAATCAATTGAGAGAATTAATTTTCTTATTGCTCCCAGGAGTGTTCTTGCAAGGTGAGGAATCAATTTCTTCTTCTTGTTGCATTAGGAGTTGAATTATCTTATCAAAGTACAAATACTTTGTGGCGATTATTCTTCTCTTTCCCTAGCCTTCTAATCTACATTTTTAGATACAAGTTATCCAAGGGTTTGGTAGGGCGGGTTCTTGTTTCCAATTACTGTTCTATATTTCTTGTATGTTTGGGGTTTCGGATTCTTTAATCTTGGGGTTCCGCAAGAAGCACAATGGAAAACCAACAAGAAGAGGATTTTCCAATCTGTGAGTATGGCGCCCACAAAAGAGTTGGAGATTTGTCATGTATTAGAAGGACTGCAATTCAAGCTCAAGACTTTAATATTAAAACCACCACTATGAATATGCTATATAATCATATCTTTCATGGTTTGCCTTCTGAAGATCCTAACCTCCATAAAGACGAATTTTTTTTCAAATATGTGATACGTTTAAATACCATGATGTTTATGATGATGTTGTAAGGTTAAGGCTATTTCCATGGACACTTGGAGACAAGGCAAAAGCTTGGCTTCTATCTGTGTCTGCAGATTCAATCACTCTATAGGCTGCTATGTAGGAGAAATTTCTAAACAAGTTCTTTCCACTCCAAAAGACCACTAAGTTGAAGAATACTATATCCACTTTTATCAATGGAATCAAGAAACAATGTGCGAGGCATGGGAACGATTCAAGGAACTACTCAGAAAATGCTTTCACCATGGGTTCCCCATGTGGATGCAAGTTCAAATATTTCAGAATGGGTTAGATTATGGAACTAAGCAAATGATTGATGCAGCAGAAGGTGGCACTCTAATGAAAAAGGAAGACGGGGATGCCTATGATCTTATTGAAAAGATGGTGATAAACACATATCAATATCTGAACAAAAAAAGGCAACAAGGATGGCAAAAAGAGAAAATAGCCAGGGTGATATGGAAATTGAAAGCTTGAGCAACAAAATAGCGAACAAAGTAATGAAGACCTTGGGCATTAAATTTGAAAATCACGGAGTTCATTATATCCAAGCTTCTGATTGTGATTTGTCTAATAAGAATGATCACACTAGTCATGATTGCCAACTTGGAAATCTTTTTGCTTTTGATGAGTGTAAATTTGAAGGAAATTTTCAAGGGAAGCAACAAAACAATCCTTACTCAAACACATACAACCATGGATGGAGGAACCGCCATAACTTCTCATGGTCCACCAACAACAATGGTCAAGCTAAACATGGAAGAAATAGCAGTGTGAACTGACAAAATTTTCAAAGATCAAAATAACAATTCCAAAAATAGAATAATAATCCTTCTTCTAGCTTTAGTTCTTCTTCTAATTTCAATTCAAATTTTTATTTTTCCAATTCTAATGAGAATAAAATGTCTAAGTTAAATGAAGCAATGGCTAATATAATGCTGCAATTAAAAGTTTGGAGAATCAAATTGGGCAACTCAATTTCAAAGAAACCAAGGAACCTTGCCTAGCAAGATATAGAAGAATCCAAAAGGAAAACTGCAAGCAATTGAGCTAAGAAGTGGGAGACAATACTTAGGCCGAAGGACAAGGAGATAGAAGTGGTGAATCTTGACAACGATGATGATGATCCACAACAAATCATGCACGATCAAGCTAAGATCAAGGAAGTACATCCCAAATCGTAGTATAATAAATCAGAAATGCTTACCACACCATCATCTAATAAACCAGAGAAGTACTTCCCTTCCCATCAAAGGGAGCCTCAAGGTGACAAAGCCATTCCTAAATACCAAGAACCCATAAGGATCAAAGAGTACAAGACTTCTCTTTCTCCTCTTTTCCCTAATAGACTTAGGAATACAAAATTAGATAAGCAATTCATCAAGTTTCTTGATGTATTTAAACAATTGCACATTATTATTCTTTTGATAGATACATTAGAAACTCTACCTACATATGCTAAGTTTGTTAAAGAGATCTTATCCAAACAAGAGGACGTGGGAGCAATACTATACAGTGGCATTTACTGAGAAGTGCAGGGAAAGCTTAAAAATAGGATCCCTCCAAAATTGAAGGATCTAGTGAGTTTTGATATTCCTTGCATAGTTGGAAATTTTAATTTTATGGCATTGTGCAATTTGGGAGCTTCTAATAATTTGATGCCATATTTTGTCTATAGGAAGCTAGGATGGGAGAAGTAAGTCGACACAAGCCACCTTTCAAATGGCAGATAGGAGGTTAACAAAACCGAGAGGTATATTAGAGTATGTACTTATTAAAGTTATCAAGTTTATTTATACTGTAGATTTTATTTTGTTGGACATTGAAGAGATGCAAACTTGCCATTTATTATAGGGAGACCTTTCCTTGCTACAGATCATGCACTCATCAATGTACAAAAGGGTGAACTCACCTTAAGAGTACTAGATGAGGAGGTAAGATTCAATGTTTGAAATGCTTTAAAATTTCCTAATATTGAACAATTTATTCATGTTATGTTATAGATGTTTGTGATCCTGTGATTGATAATTGTGTGAATTAGAACATGGTAGATCCTTTCCTTTTGAGGTTAACCAAAAATATTGAAAATAATAAGGATGTCGATAAATGCATTCATGCATTAGAATCTTCTCCATATATAGGAAAGAATAAAAAGATTGAAGAATTAAGAGAGAATGGGCCTCTAAAAGAACCATCTTGTGAGAAACCTGTGGAACTTAAACATCTCCCTAGTAACCTTAAATATGCTTTTTTATGAAATAATGATACCATATCTGTGATCATATCCTCAGCCTTGAATGAATAAAAAGAGAGTGATTTGTTGAAAGTTTTGAGAAAGCACAAAACAACATTAGGGTGGACAATTGTAGACATTAAATGAATTAGCCCCTCCATTTGTATGCACAAAATACTTATGGAGGAAGACTATAAACCTAGTGTGGAAGCCCATATAAGACTTAATCCAAATTTGAAGAAAGTAATGAGAGGGAAAGTTTTGAAGTTGTTAGATGTTGGAATCATTTATCTCATCTCCGATAGTAATTGAGTTAGTCCAAAATTCTTGAGAGGTTAGCGAATCATTCTTTTTATTGGTTTCTAGATAGGTATAGTGGATATAATCAAATAGCCATAGCCTCTAAGGACCAAGAAAAGACCACAAAGCTTGTCCATATGATACATTTGTATATAGCAGGATGCCATTTAGGTTGTGTAATACACCCACCAGCTTTCAAAGGTGTATGATGGAAATCTTTAGTGACATGGTAGAAGACATCATAGAAATCTTCATGGATGATTTTAGTGTTTCGGTGATTCTTTTGCTATTTGTCTTCACAATTTGGAAAAAGTTCTCTTTGCATGTAAAGAAACAAATTTTGTTTTAAATTGGAAAAAAGTGTCACTTCAAGGTCTAAGAAAGGATTGTGCTTGGTCATAAAGTTTCAAGTCAAGGGATAGAAGTTGATAAGGCCAAGTTGGAGGTAATTGAAAAGTTGCCACCACCTACTACAATGAATGGGGTAAGGAGTTTTCTAGGACATGTTGGATCCTATAGAAGATTTATCAAAAAACTCTCCAAAATCTCTAAGCTCTTATGCATTTTGTTAAATAAAGATGTCCCTTTCGTGTTTGATGATGATTGTTTGCATGCATGTAACTTATTGAAAGAGAAGTTAATTTCAGCCCCTATTATGGTTGCTCCTGAATATTCTTTGCCATTTATATTGATGTGTTATGCTAGTTACTATGTTGTGGGTGTTGTGCTTGGGCAAAAGAAAGATGGTAAAATGCATGTAATTTTTTATGCTTCTACAACTCTTAATGATGCACAATTGAACTATGCCACAACTGAAAAAGAGATGTTAGTAATTGTGTGACGATTAGGATCTGGAGCCATGGTAAGTGTGGGCGGGTGCAGGGCACTGGCAGGCTACCTTACTGGCAGAGATCGGTGTCCAATCCCACATCGCCTAGGTGTAGAAAGGTGTTAAACAGTAATAGTTCAAATGTAAAGTGAGCACTCTTTTAATAACCAAGGCTTTTTCAGAGCATTTGGCTTTAGGGTTGGAAAGAACTCTGGAGTTAAGCATGCTTCAGTGGGAGCATTTTTAGGATGGGTGACCCCCTGAGAAGTCTGACTAAAACTCCATACCGTCTGAAGTGTGGTGGCTAAATTGGAGACAATATTGGTTGGAGAGAGAGTGGCATTACAAATTTTTATGCTTTTGATAAATTTAGAGCTTATTTGTTGGGGTCTAAGACAACTGTGTATACTGACTGCAGTGTAATAAAATACTTGATGGCTAAGAAATATTCAAAACCTAGATTGATTAGGTGGGTTCTATTATTCCAAGAATTTGATGTTGAAATTTGAGATAAAAAAGGAGTAGAGAATTTAGTTGCTGACCATCTTTCTATGTTAGAATTTAGTGAAGGGCAAAACAAGAGTGATATAGAAATAAAAGAGAGCTTCCCTAATGGGAGAGTATTTGGGTAGAAAAGTTAGGAGAAGATCCATGGTTTACCGGTATAGTTAATTACTTAGTTAGTGAAATCATGCCTCCTTCTTTAGAAAAGCCTTACTAGAGAAAGAGATTTATGAAGGACATTAGGACATCCATTCGGGATGAACCTAATCTTTATACATCATTTGCTGATGGAATAATTAGAAGATGTGTTGATGCGGAACCCCAAGATTAAAGAATTTGAAACTCCAAAACACACAAGAAGTATTGTAACAATAATTGGAAACAAGAACCCGCCCTATCAAATCCTTAGATATCTTGTATCTAAAAATGTGGATTAGAAGGCTAGAGAAAGATAATAATAATCGCCACAAAGTATTTCTACTTTGATAAGAGAATTCAACAAGAAGAAGAAATTAATTCCTCACTTTACAAGAACATTCCTGGGAGTAATAAGAAATTTAATTATTTCAATTGATTAAAATCTAAAATTTATATAATATCTGTCTTACAAAAGAATTGATTCCCCTTTATATAAGGATTTGGGTTAGATCAAGAATCAATTTTAACCATTAAATATTAAAAAAGTAATCCTAAAGTTGAAAACTAATCCTAAATAAATAAAATACGCAAAATAACAAAAATTACAAAACTGCCATTATAATCCGAAAATAGCTAAATTACGAAACTGCCATTATAATACGAAAATAGCAAATATTATGAAACTGCCATTATAAAATACTTGTTTTTAAAATGACGCTGTTTCATCTCCACAACTCCCGAGCATCATTACCACTTTAATCCGATGCTTAGACATCATGCTTAAATCATCATCTTTTGCTCCAATGCTAGAATATGACTCTATGATGCTCGCATAATGTGTTCTAAAAGATAGAACTAGGTACATAATAAAAGTTTCCATAGTAGTAAGTATGGAAGTCATTTGGGACGAACAAAACAATAGCAAAAAATTTACAATCTAGTTTTTATTGGCCCACTTTGTTTAAGGATACTTATCTTTTTGTGCGAAAATGTGATAGGTGCCAAAGATGATAAATATTTCCAAAAAAGATAAGATGCCCATAACCAATATGGGGGCAGAGATTTACTGAAACGGGGGCGGTGGGTGCACAACGAGCAAAGACAAAATTTCGATTTCTAAAACTATGATTTCAGTTTAAGGCATGAGAGATTAGGGCAGACATCTGAGGTATAATTGGGATTGTTTAATATTTCAGGGGTAAATTTGGAAATGTACATATTATAATATTTTTTGTTTGAAAACATTTGATCGGCATTAGTCTTTTACCGGTTGTTCTCAATACGGGGTTCATGCTCCACAGGGGTTTCACTTGAGTTTCTCCCCAAATTTTTTACACTCTCTTACACTTTAATTCTCAATTCTTTTTTGTTTTTAGCATTTTGTTTCTCAATTTCTATTTTATGTTGCACCATTAGTACCCAAAGTAATTAATTTTTGTCTTATGTTAATATTGCACGTGTGAGCTGCATGTGTGATCATTTTTAACCTATTTATCACTTTGTTTACCAATGGAATTAACTCTATTCCCTTTTCACCATCAACCACATACATAACACTATGAAAGCCGGAAAAAAAACCATAAAATTTGACTTTTGGATTGTAGTCTATAATTTTGGTCTACCCATCTTTGCAACATTTCTTAGCAACCTAGGCATAAACTTTACACTTTGTTTAACCCATTTCTCATATAAATGACATTGATGTCCTAAAATTCAAAAAGAAAAACAATAAAAAGAATTTCATCTTCCTCTACACTTTCTTTCTTCCTTTTGAAATGGGTTAAAAAAGTACTTAGATAAAGTTGTAGATCAAATTGTAACAAAGTTTAAAGGTTGAAAGGCAACCGTGTCAATTACTTAAATATTTTGGATGAATTCCATATAACATTCAGACAATGTTCAGTCTTGTAAAAATTAAAAATTTGAAATAGAACTATTTTAGAAACAAAATGATTAGAGAAAAAAACAGTTGTATATAAAGAAATACTATTTAAACAAATCATAAATTTTTATTTTTTATTTTTTTCTATCTAATTTGAAATCATGTGATTTTTAACGAGGATATTGAAATATATAAAAACAATTGATAATTTGGAAGATTGAGTTATTTATTAACCCAAAAAAGAAGAAGTTTATGTTAGTATTTTGGGTATATTACATATACCTCATTTGAAGTTTACTTAAATTACAATCCAATTTCTAAGGTAATAAGAAACTGTAACACCATCTCTCGACGTTACCTATTCTCCATTAAAATTAACAGAATGAGGGTAATTTGGTATTTTTGCATCTCTATTAGTCAAACTGACACTTAGACATGACCATAACCCAATTTCCCTCTCTTGAGACACAAAAAGCCACCACCATAGCCATTTATCTCCCTCAGTCCTATGCCCTTCTCCCTATTGCCATCTCCATTTGAAGAGAGATTTGATACTCGAAGCAAATTGGAGTTATGCGCGGTTAGTTTTCAAGTTTTTTTTTTTTGGATTACAATTGAGGAATTTTTTGGAGTTTGTTTTTAAGGAAATAAAATATCTTTTTGTGATTTAGGGCTTTTTTAAGTGTTTGATTTAGGGTTATCGTGTTCATAAAATTGAGTGTTTGCCATGTTCGGGCTTTTGTTGAAGGAAAAAATCCTCGCGAATTAAAATTTTTAGGGTTGATAAGATTTTTGTTTAAAGTTTGACAATTTTTTTAGAAAATATGATTAGAGAAAATGAAACTTGAAGTTATAATGATGAGGATATGTTTAAAGAAAAAATATGGGAGTTACAGATGTTGAATGGTATGCAAAAGAGAAAAAGAAAAAGAAAAAGCACGAGACAAATCACTTTGATACTTAGAAAGGGATGTGGCACAAAAGGAATTTGTATCCGCCAAAAGTCATAATGTCTCTAGTTAATTTTAGTTAAAGTCTTTTTAAGAAATCTTCTTGTTGATATCAAATTTATAATATATAATTTGTTATTGTGTAACCTATCAATTTTAGATAGTGAAAAGAAAATTCTCACATGTAATTTATGCTCCCCCTCCCTTTTATTTTGTTTATTACTGATTTCTTGCCTATTTGTTTGCTGATTATTTCAATACTTTTATTGTGATGTTTGGTGGAAGTGAGAGAGTGAGTTTTGGAGTCAATTTGTAGAGAATTAAACTTTCTAATGAGCTGACGATTAGTTATTGATGAAATTTTTTAAATCATTTGCATAATTCATTTTACATTGTTAAATTAATATTGAAGTTTATTTTCAGTAGTTGTGCTACCTATGTTATTTTATTTCTTTAAAATTTATCAATTTAGTGTAAATTATTTGTTCAAAAAATCAATTAATAATGGATATGATTGCAAGCTATGGCTGTTATTAGCCGTTGCCAATGGTCTTCTCCTCGTTTTTAATTATTTAACAAAAAAATTAGTTAAATCTTTTAAAAATTCACATTCTCCAAACTAAAAATATTATGGTTTGAAAAAGTTTGTTTAAATGGATGAAAGTCATACAGAAAAAAAAAAATATTATGTAGTTTTCTATATTAAATAAATTTCAGAAGAGGTACATATAATATTTTATATAAATTTTCCACTGTTTTAAAAGGACAGAAGCATTTTCCCAAAGCGAAAAAAAAAAGCAGAAAGGGGATTTTGCGAAATTCATGTGAATATCTTGGGAAGGAAAAAGGTTTTGGCTTTACGGCATTCAGAAAAAAGTTAGTAATAATGGGGTTTTGAAAGGTGGTATGATACTCTCCTAGTTGAAACCCAGTATCAAATATTAATTTAATAGTTTTTTTTCCTTCAATATTACGCATTACAAACGCGGGAACCACTTCCCTCCTCTCTCTCCTGTCTCTTTTAATTTTCTTCATTAAAAAACAAATCTTTTTCTTTCACTTCCATCGTGCCGGCCTCACACACTCTCTTTCAATAATAGAAGACAAATTCTCTCTTCAGAGTTTTATGTTGGAGGAAGTGGTATTGAAGAAATCAATGGCTTCTGGTTTGAGATCTTCTTCTTCACCATCATCATCATCATCATCCACAACAGCAGTAAAAGGAGGAGCGCTTAGTACCAGTGGTAGGTTTGAGAGGCAGCTTCATGGCCATGGATCTTCTTCTTCTTCTTCTTCTTCTTCTTCTTCTGCTGTTTCTTCAAAAGGAGGTGCCAGTTTCGGACAGACCCATCTTCCTGTTCGTTCTAAAGCTCCCTCTTCCAGACGTTCTGTCACTCCCAATTCCCGGACCAGCTCTGGTTCTGATTATGAAGAAGGTCTTTCTGTCTTCTCTCTGTTTCGCTCTTTTTGTGTGTGTCTGTATGTCTCCGTGTGTGTTTCTCTTTGTTGGGTCTAATATCTAGTTTCTGTTCTGCTTCTGTGTTTCTGATTGATGGGTTTCTGCAGGTTTGGTTAGTTATGTACATTTTAGTGTTTTTTTTTTTTTCTAAAAAAAAGAAAAATTTATTTTTAGGGGTGGGGATGTGGGGCGAAATTATTTTGTGAATATTCTTTTTTAAAATAATTCAATTATTAGTTTTGTGACTACTGTTTCATTATACGTTTACAATTATGATGTATATAATGAAGTAGTGCTACTTTTTCTTCTTTTCTTTTTCATTTTCTAGAAGGCTGGCCTTTGTTGGAAATGTTCGGATGCTATGTTAATTTTCTTCGTATTTACACAGTTACTTGAGGATGTTGGTTGGTTTCAATAATGAGTAATTATTTCTTATGGTTAATCTGAATAATGAAGAAGTCTACATCTTGTAATGGTTGGTAGGATCTCAAATTGCAATGATATTCGTGCAACTGAGTTGAATTCTAACCAATGTAAGGAAAGAAACAAGGTTAGTAAGTGAACCTATCATGGCCAATTCATAGAAAGAAAAGAAAAGAAAAGAAGACATAAAGTCCAAGGCAGCTCGGAAATATTATTGGTCATTGACAATATACATTATTAGCATATCAACAGTTCAGCGTGGTTTTAGTACTGAGAATTTAAAAAAATTAAACTAGTTTTGAGCCCAAAACCATTAGACCTGCCAATATTAATTGGAAAGTAGTTTCTTTCCTTTTCTGGCAATGAATCAATTTCCTATATTTTATTTGGTACTATCAGGCCCTTAAAAACTTGTAATTACTGTTTAAATGACTGTCAAATTTTGGATAGACCAACAAATCTTATATGGGCAAGCTTGTGAGAGCCAATCTGACCAGGTTAGAAAATTAACTACTACTCGTCAGAGGATAGTTTTCGTCTAGGTATTTTATAACTTAATGCAATTGGCCCATTTCTTATAGAAATTCTGAGCTTGGTATTTGCTGTTGGCTAGTTTCCAATAAGATCTATGTCTATGTAATCCATTATGGCATCACAAATAGAAGTTTGTTGTGTTAACTCAAACAAGTGAAGCTACACTGTTTAATTACATAATTGCGTTGGAACTTGCATTGTACATGAGTTATTGACTTATTTCATTCAAGAGAATTCATGTTGCCAATATTTTAGGAGCTATTTGCAACTCACTGATGGTGTTTGTTTTTACCATGGTTGTGCTACTTTGACATTTATGACTTGCGTTTACCAGTGTGAAAATTTTTTGAACCTTTCTCGTCCCATGATCACAGCCATTATCATCATTGTCAATTGGTCATCTTTTAGATTTACATTTGAAATCTTGTTATCAAATTCTTCTATTCCTTTATTTGGAGCTTCGGTTCTATTGAAGAGTCCCTACATGATTCTATCGAACATTAAACTTTTTAGTGTATTCTTATTTTTAAGTTGTATTTTTCTCTATCTAATTTCTCTTAAGCAAACATAAAATCAAAAAAATTCTTTCTTGATTTTTTATTTTATTTATTATTTATTTTTATTTTTTTATTTTTGGGTTTCCTTTTCATTTAGCAGTTCCAAGTACCAAACATAGCTCATAGGTTATAATTGTTGCTTTATTGAGGATGAAAACTTGTGAAGTTGTCAGGAATTGTTTTCAACATAGTGAACCTACCTAGGAGGTTCTCTCTCTCTCTCTCACTCATTCACCACTCTCTTGCAAAATATCTGTCTTACCTGATACAAATAATAAACTTTGAAACCGTGATATTGCTATTTGTGGTGAACATATTCACAGTCACTAGCATACATTCGATGTTCACCCTTTCTTAATTCAATTTCCATGTATCTCTACCATCACAAGAACCATCTAGATAATTAATTAGGAAGTTTCTAATGTACACATTTGGTGTATGCTTATAATTTCCTGTGTTACTTGTAATCCTTATTTGAGCATAGTTAAGATGGCTGTATTTTATTTGTCTTTTTCTTGTTTGGAGGGTTGAGGTGCTCGGGTCTTTCTTTTCTAGTTGCTGACAAAACTATGTATTATTTATCTTTATTCTATTAATGAAACTCTTGAAGTCAAACTTAATTGTTTTGTTTCTCTTATGGACATTGGAAGTTGAGTATTTTATATTGTGGAATTTGGGGGATATCATATGCTAGAAAGAAAGTTAAACTTTTTATATATAAATCATGTTATTTTTGCTATTTGATGAAATATTTGTCCTGCTGCATAATATGATTAGTGTTTTTTTTTTCTTCTCAAAATTTGACTCATGGATCTCCAAACCAAGTTTTTCTTTGCATTTACCACAGATAGTGGAAGGGTGAGAGTTGCAGTCAGACTTCGGCCTAAAAATGCCGAGGATCTTATTCTGGATTCTGATTTTGCTGATTGTGTGGAGTTGCAGCCAGAGGTGACGAGCCATCAAATGATTTGTTTATTTATTTTTGGGTTTACTTCTCATGTTTCTTATGGTTAAAGCACATTTGGTTCTCATTGATTGTACAGTTATTACTGTCCAAATAAATAGCCCTGCGAATGTTCATCTCTCTCAATCAAACACACACATGCATATGTTTGGCCAAATTTGTATTAATCAAAATCTCTATTTTCCTCGTATAGCTGAAGCGGCTAAAGTTGAGAAAAAACAACTGGAGTTCTGAATCTTACAGATTTGATGAAGTTTTTACAGATACTGCCTCCCAAAAGCGTGTTTATGAAGAGGTAGCAAAACCTGTAGTTGAGGTAGGTTTTGAAGGGAATTATAACTTCCAGCAAGATAAATTGTTGATAAGCTATGTTCCTTTTGTGAGAGGTCATGGTGTTGAGTATGATGGATAAAATAATAATAATAATAATAAGAATTGCATGAAAAACTTGCAGATATAGGCCACGCAACATGTTGCGAGGAAAAATTGTCCCACGACATGTTGCTTGACGTACATCCGCACCATAGAAAGACTTTTATAATATATATATGTGTGTGTGCAGTAATTTTCTTCTGGGCGACACACACGCCTCTCTGCATGATATATTTACAAGCCCCACCACATGTAGAGAGGCATTTGTCACCTAGCTTATACTGGGGGACATCACCCAGTAGAATAAATTTATATATACATTCCTGTATTGCCGGATATTCTTCACTCAGTACTGTTATTACGTTTTTGTATGAATTAGATGTTTACTGTAGCGTATCTCTTCCTCTTGCATTGCTAGTTCTTGAATTGATCAGTTTGAACCACATTCAATTCCTTTCTTCCATTGTTTCAGAAGCAATTGATCTTGAAAATGTTTGGATGTCATGGTAATAGTGTACAGTCAATTTTGGTATACTTTTGCAGAGTGTATTGAATGGATGTAATGGGACAGTTATGGCTTACGGTCAAACAGGGACTGGTAAAACTTACACGCTTGGAAAACTTGGTAAAGATGACGCTTCTGAGCGTGGTATAATTGCCAGAGCTCTAGAGGACATATTGGCCAGTACATCTCCTGCTTCTGATTGTGTAGAAGTTTCCTATTTCCAGGTAGTAATCTATGTTGGCTTGCCTCTGATATTGTTCTGAGTTTAATTTACTGTTGATGCCAACATAAGGACGGTTTGTTCAGTGCCTTGGTTGCCAAAATGTCATTTCTTGAACGAATACTGGTGTGCTAAAAATGAAACATTGCAGATTCATAGAAAGTGCTATAAAATTTATACAACTTTTGAATGTCATGAAAATTCAAAGAGGCAAAGAGCTAATTAACATGGAAAAAATAAAAATAAAAAAATTAATGAATGGGTTTAGGTTTAAATAAATCTCACTAGAACAAAAAAATAGTTCGGGGGTTCATGGACCTTGACATTCCCCTTCCCTCTGCCCATCTGTTAGACTACAATAAGGTACCAAGTAGGAGGTTTTTTTATTTTTGGTGAAAACCAAGTAGCAGGTTTTAATTTATACCATATACTATGGAACATTAGTCATATTCATTTGAAGAAGGATTACACCATGTATTAGGTTTTTTCATTAAAATCTACTATTGACATGTTCCTGCTACATCTTTTAATGTGAGATGTGAATGCAAATTTCTTGAATTATTTATTTATTTATTTTTAAAGAAACAATCTTTTATGGTTAGGAAATCAATACAAACAGGAAAAGAGAGCACAAGGAATCCTCAGGGGGAAAAAAAAAAAAAAAAGTTAAAAGTAAGACTATTATAAATCTTATGATGGCATCAGTAACAAAAGGCATCTTTCCAATTTAGCACAATCAAAGAAAAAGGAAACTCTTTGAAAGCTCTGTCTGTTGAAGCACAAAGATTCTAAGTATTTAGCTTTCTCAACATGATCTTCACTACTTATTTCCTGTCTTCAAAGATTATGTTGGTGAAAAAAAACACAGAGATGGGTAGAGGAATCAGTCTGGTATGATTCACTAATCTTGTGTATATAATAGCAATTACAAGTTTCCTACTTATAGACTTTACATAACATAGAATTAGGAATGAAATAACTACTATAGCTGTCACTCTAATCTTTCCTAAATTAATCTTTTCTAAATTATAAGAGTTGACTAATATTATAATTACAGTAAATACAGCTAGGAAATCTTATAGAATCTCAGCAATAACTCAACCAAATATTCAACTTTCAACACTCCCCCTCAAGCTGGTTTGAAGATATCTTCCATTGCCAGCTTGGTATTCAAAAAATCAAATTGCTTCTTGTGTAGTCCTTTTGTGAGTATGTCCGCAATTTGTTCAGTAGTTGGAATATAGGTCATACAAATCTGCCCACTATCTAGTTTTTCTTTGATAAAGTGTCTATCAACTTCAACGTGCTTTGTTCTATCATGAAGAATTGGATTGTGAGAAATAGAAATTGTTGCTTTATTGTCGCAATACAACTTCATACGTAATGGACTAGAAATCTTCAAGTCTTTTAAAAGTCGTTTAATCCATAATACTTCACAAATTCCATGAGCAACAGATCTAAACTCAGCCTCAGCACTACTTCTTGCCACTACATTTTGCTTCTTACTACGCCAAGTAACCAAGTTACCTCCAACAAAAGTACAATAGCCAGAGGTTGATCTTCTGTCAATTACACTCCCAGCCTAATCTGCATCAGTGTATATTTCAATTTGTAGATTACCACGGTTCTCAAACAGTAGAGCAGTAGACCTTTTCCTGGAGTTCCTTTCTAGTATCTCAAAATTCTATAGGCAACATCAAAATGCTCTGGTCCTGGTGAGTGCATGAATTGACTCACCATACTAACTGCAAAAGCTATATCGGGACGTGTATGTGATAGATAAATCAGTTTTCCAACAAGTCTCTGAAACTGGTCTCTATTCATCACTTCTTCAGGTTTGGCAGGTTGTAGCTTCAAATTAGGTTCAATAGGTGTCTCAGCCACTTTACATCCAAGCGAACCTGTTTCACCAAGTAGATCAAGAAAATATTTTCGTTGAGAGACAAAAATACCTTTCTTAGATCTAGCGATTTCTATTCCAAGGAAATACTTAAGAGCACCTAAGTCCTTGATTTCAAAATTATTAGCAAGTACATTCTTTAGTCTCTCAAGTTCTATATTGTCATCCCCTGTCAAAATTATATCGTCAACATATACGATCAAAATAGCAGTTTTCCCTTCACTCGAGTGTTTATAAAACATGGTATGATCAGCTTGGCTTTGACAATAACCATGACTTCTCACAGCTTTCCCAAAACTTTCGAACCAGGCTCTAGGAGATTGTTTGAGGCCTTACAATGATTTTCTCAATCTACATACTTTGTTTTTACCATGTTTACCTTCAAATCCAGGTGGTAAATCCATAAACACCTCCTCCTCCAAATCTCCATTCAAGAATGCATTTTTTACATCCAATTGGTTTAAGGGCCAATTTAAGTTTGTAGCTAAGGAGAGTAAAACACGGGTTGAGTTTATCTTGGCTACCGGAGCAAAAGTCTCTTGGTAGTCAATTCCATAGGTTTGTGTAAGCCCTTTTGCCACGAGTCTTGCCTTGTACCTTTTTATACTTCCATCAGCTCTGCATTTAATTGTAAACACCCATTTGCAACCAACAATCTTCTTATCTCTAGGTAGATCAACCACCTCCCAAGTGCCATTCCTTTTTAGAGCATTCATTTCTTCCAAAACTGCTAACTTCCAATTTGAATGATCTAGAGCTTCCTGAATGGTTCTTGGAACAAACATTTGAGAAATTTTAGAAGTAAATGCATTATGTTTATTAGAAAGTCTATGATATGTCACGTAATTAGCAATAGGGTGCTTGGTACAAGTTCGGACTCCTTTCCTAAGTGCTATAGGGACATCAATGTCTGATAACTCAATATTAGGAGTTTCAAGAATAGGAGGAACTGAAATTGAAAGATTACTTGGAATATTGGACAGAGCGTCTCTTGGGGATAACGATTGAGCCTGTTCTAGGATTGTAGGATGATCTTTACTGTTTTGGTGAGCAACTCTTCTAGTATAAACACGAAGCTGAGAATCATTTTGTAGTATTTCTCCCCCTGGCAGTGGTACAGTTATGCTTGGCAAGAGTAGATTAGTATTACACTCATTTTCCCTATTTAAAACAGTTAGTTCCTGATTATTCAACTCAGGAAAGGAAGGATTAGGCAAAGGTAAAGATATTTCCCAAAACTGACCTTCCTTTCTCTCTTTCTCCCCCTGAAGACAGTTTTGGCTGAAGTAGGGTTGATTTTCCAGAAAATAAACATCCATACTAATGTGGATTTTTCTAGTTATAGGGTTATAACACTTATACCCTTTCTTATTTGGAGCATATCCTATGAAAACACACTTTTATGCTCTAGGATCTAGTTTAGATCGAAGATGATTAGGTATGTGAACAAACATTGTACTGCCAAACACTTTTAAAGGTAAATCTGAAATTATCATAGATTCTAGAAAAATATTTTGAAGACACTTTAAAGGTGTAATATATTTCAAAACTCGAGTAGGCATTCTATTAATCAAATAAGATGCTGTTAAAGTAGCATCTCCCCATAAATATTTAGGAACATGCATAGAAAACATTATAGCCCATCCTACTTCAAGTAAATGTCGGTTTTTCCTTTCAACAATACCATTTTGTTGAGGAGTATCTTGACATGTGGATTGATGCTGAATTCCTTTTTCTTTCAAAAAATTTCACAAATATTGATTAAAATATTTAGTTCCATTATCAGTACGAAATATACTGATTTTTGTTTGAAATTGGTTTTCAATCATATTGTAAAAATTCTTGAAATGTTTTTCCACTTCAAATTTTTCATTCATCAAATATACCCAACACAATCTTGTATGATCATCAATGAAGGTCACAAACCATTTTTTTCCAGATAGAGTGGTAATTTTTGATGGACCCCAAACATCACTATGAACCAAATAAAAAAGTTTTGATGCATAATAAGGTTTTGAGGTATAAGAAACTCGATGGCTTTTTGATAAATAACAACTTTCACATTGAAAAGAAGAACAGTCTAAATTTTTAAATAAAGCAGGAAATAGACGTCTTAGATAAGGAAAACTAGGATGTCCTAATCTAAGATGCCAAAGCATAATCTATTCACGACTAGAAATTGAACTAATACTACCACTAAAGCCTTGAGCTTGCTTATTGTTGAAGAAGTTGTCATCAAAATAGTAAAGACCATCTACCATCTTAGCACTGCCAATCATCATCCCCGAGTTCTCGTCCTGAAATTCACAATGAGAATCAAAGAACATGATACAACAATTAGAATCTTTGGATATTTTACTCACAGACAAAAGGTTGCAGGCAAGGTTAGGGACGTGAAGAACAAATTTTAAAATCATTTTTTCAGATATTTGAATTGATCCTTTTCCTGCAATTGGTGAGAACATGCCATCTGCAATTCTAACTTTTTGATTACAAGAACAAGGTGAATAAGATTTAAATAAATGAGAAAGACTGGTCATATGATTTGATGCACCTGAATCAATAATCCATGGTGTAGAGGTTAAACAACAAGAAAAAGCACTAGGATAGCTACCTGTTTGAGCAAGAGAACCACTAGGAAAACCAGATGACGTATTAGACTTTAGCATTCTTAGAAGATGATCCATCTGCTCTTTGCTAAAAGGACTTGTATCAGCCTCATTAGCAGAAGGAAACATGTGGCTGGCTTTGTTACCAGGTTTGCTACTTTTCCAATCTGCAGGTTTTCCATGGATTTTCCAGCAAGTCTCCCGAGTATGGCAAGGTTTGTTGCAATAGTCACACCATACTCAAGGTTTCTCATTTTGTCGGCGCTGGTTGGTAACAAACCGACTTGCATTAGCATCATAAGCTACTAATGCCGAGTTCTCCATTGTTCCACCAATTCCTTTTTTTCCGAGCATTACACTCCTGCGGCTCTCTTCCCTCCTAACTTCAGAAAATACCTCTCCAATTTGAGGAAGTGGCTGTCGGCCAATTATTCTTCCTCTAACCTCATCAAATTCAATATTTAGACCAGCAAGGAATTTGAAAATTCGATTGCTCTCCGTCATTTTCTAGTTGTGATTACAGTCATTAGAGGACTTCCATTCATAATCATTATACATATCTAGATCCTGCCATAATCTTTTTAAACGGTTGAAATACTTGGTGACGTTGTCTCCTCCCTGTCGGATCTCACCAAGTTGCAGTTGCAATTCATAAATCTGAGATTGATTACCAAGATCAGAGTACATCTGATTGATGTTGTCCTAGAGTTCCTTTGCAGTCGAATAGCACATATAGTTGGTGCTAATGTCTTCGTCCATGGCATTCACAAGCCATGTCATGACCATGGAATTCTTAGCATCCCAAACAACATACACTGGATCCTCCTTCGAAGGTGCCTTCTTTTCTCCAGTCAAATATCCGATCTTTCCTCTTCCTCGAATGTACAGTCGAACAGATTGAGACCAACGAAGAAAGTTGTCTCCATTGAGGCGGATGTTCGTAATATGGACAGAATGGGAATCAGTATGAGAATGTTGTGTTTCAGTGTTTTTTGAAGTCGTAACAGTAGTAGATTCAGATAATATGTCAGACATGGTGAAAAGAGGCTAGTTTTTTATTTTTTATTTTATTTTATTTTTCCAGAATAGAGTCAGAAAATAATTTCCTGTTCTGATACCATGAAAAAAAACACAGAGATGGGTAGAGGAATCAGTCTAGTATGATTCACTAATCTTGTGTATATAATAGCATTTACAAGTTTCCTACTTATAGACTTTACATAGCATAGAATTAGGAATGAAATAACTACTACAGCTGTCACTCTAATCTTTCCTAAATTAATATTTCCTAAATTATAAGAGTTGACTAATATTATAATTACAGTAATACAGCTAGAAAATCTTCTAGAATCTCAGCAATAAATCAACCAAATATTCAACTTTCAACAGTTGGTCCTTTTGATCCTAATTGCCTATAATATGGATAAAACAACACATTTTCCACACCACCTTGGCCAAATTATTAGTACCAAAACCAAATGGGTTTTCCACAATCCAGGACCCCTGGTATTTAGGGAACGCCCAAAAAAACCCATATGCTTGTATCAATCTAATCCACAAACTTCTTATAACTTACAGTGAAGAAATAAATGGTCTAAAGTTTCTTCTTCCTCTTTACACTTTGCACCAGGATGGAGAGATAGCAAAACTTTAACTTCTATGAAATCCAGCCAAGCAAAAACTTTCACTCTTTAAGGACCACTTGATTCCAAATAAAATCCTAAGGCTTCAAATTCAAATTTTCACCACTATCAATTATAGCATGGAAATCCCAAAGAACCAAATAACCTTTTGTTTTGTTAGAAACTGAAGGGTTAGTACGGAAATTTCCTAAAACATCTCACTAAGAACTTAGATCTTTAATTTATCTATTATTCAAATTTTTGGAAAAATTCCAATTACTCATATAGCAAAGCTCAGAAGCTGACATGTAATCTGAAAAATTAAACATGCCATGCCCTCGGAGAGTGCTTGACCAACTGGAACAGAGATAAATTAGAGATTGCCTTTACAAAAATCTTTAGCAAGCTTACCTACGTTCAAGTAAAAACTATGGACGGTTGTTCTTTTATTTATATATGGACTGTTGTTTCCAGTTGTATATGGAATCTATTCAAGATCTGCTTGCTCCAGAAAAGATTAATATTCCTATAAATGAGGATCCCAAGACTGGAGAAATATCATTGCCTGGTGGTTCTGTAGTCAAAGTTCAAAACCTGGATCAGTTTTTACAGCTACTACAAATAGGTGAAGCAAATCGTCATGCGGCTAATACGAAGCTTAATACTGAATCTTCACGTAGTCATGCAATTCTCATGGTGGGTATCTTGTATGATTGTGCTTTTAGTGTTTACTTATTGGTTTGTAGAGGATATCTTCATCATGTTTTTCAAACTGTAATGATCTAAGCTCATTCTTTGTATAAATCTTTTCATGATTAATAAAGGTTTACATCCGGAGATCTGTCCATGAGAAAGTAAAAGATGGCACCACTTCTCAGGAGAAAGTCCCTAAGACCACTTTATCTGGTAGTAATGCCATATCTTTAATTCGAAAAAGCAAGTTGCTGATTGTTGATCTCGCAGGATCCGAAAGAATAGATAAATCAGGTTTCTTGTTGATAGCATACATGAACACAAGTTTGCAATTTCAGTTTAACTTCTTTCAGATCTTGTTTAGGGCTTAATAATTTTTATTGCTACATTTAAAGTTTAGTTTAGATCTTTCCAAATTTATTCTGTTTTGGGTTCTATTAGTGTCTTATATTAGATATTCATACAAGTATAACTCAAATTTAATAACCAAGAAATTCAATCTTTAAATTTTGAAAGTGGCCAGTTGGTTTAGGATACTATTAAATTTTCCGTTTCTTTTCATGTTGCAGGCAGTGAAGGACATTTGCTTGAGGAGGCTAAATTCATAAATCTTTCTCTCACCTCCCTTGGGAAATGTATAAATGCTTTGGCTGAAAATAGTCCACATATACCTTTAAGAGATTCTAAGCTGACAAGATTGCTTCGTGATTCATTTGGAGGTCAGCCTAATAATAATCTTGTGTTTCTCTATATATTTAATATTGTATTCTAGTCTCTAAACAATTACATGAGGATAACAGCCGTCAGGTTCTGGAATTTTGGTTTTGCACTGTGTTTTTGTAGTTATTGTCTGTATAGTATGATTTGGTAATTTATGCATGCTTGATATGAAATTTCATAACGGAATTGCACTATTACTTTGGATCAAATAGGCTCTGCCAGGACTTCACTTATAATTGCAATTGGGCCTTCAGCACGACATTATGCAGAGACAACTAGTTCAGTTATGTTTGGACAACGGGTAAGCTAGTTTGAGATCTAAGTGCACTTTGAAGCTGTGTTCCCTCTGTCATCTTGTTGCTTTAATATTTCAGTCCTCCAATTTCTTTGAATGGTTTTGGGAGTTTTAAGGCTATGATAAGTTCTTATTGTTATCTCTGAACTTTCCACTGCCACATCTGTCATTGCAAATATTATGCTTTTATGATGGTTAGAAAGTTTTAATGATTATCTAACTGGTTCAACTACCTACTTCATTATTTTTCTAATGTATTTTTAACTAACTTGTCCTGGATTAGGCATTAGTATGGTCATAACTAGAGCTTCATAATAGATCTTGTGTCCCATGAGTTGGAGACAAAAGGATAAGAAACAGCATGCTAGATCTAATTGGATAATGCATTCGTGTTAACATCCCTTGATTTATTTTCTTCTTCCTTTATAAGTGTTCTTACACTCTACGTAATAGCAATGATGCTTTATTTGTTTTGACTTTCGTATATGGTTGATTTGATTTAATGTGTGAATAGACAATTTTTTTGTTGCTGGTCTGTATTTATAATGCTTCCATTGTTGATGCAAGTAAACAAACTAGAGCTTGTTGATTTTGATTTGTATCTTCTACTCAAAATGTGTTACTTGTTTCTACAGGCAATTAAAATAGTAAACACGGTAAAGCTTAAAGAAGAATTTGATTTTGAAAGCTTATGCCGGAAGCTTGAGATCCAAGTAGACCATCTTACTGTGGAAATTGAAAGGAAACAGAAGTTGAGAGAAGATGACAAATACGAGTTGGAAAAACAGCTCAAAGAGTGTCAGGACTCTTTTGCTGAAGCAAAAAGGAATCTAATTGGAAGGTCTGAGGTAGTTGTCTTTCCCATATATCATTCGCAGTTCAGTTGATGAAATACCAGGCTATATACATTAGGGGTGTGTTTTTTTCACCATATTTTCATGAGTGGATTACAGCCCCTTGTATTTCAATTTTTAGTGACCTTTCTTCCTATCTAATATCTTCTTCGTACTCGCAGTTTCTGGAGAAGGAAAATACTTGTTTAGAATTGGAGATGAAAGATCTCTTAAATGAACTGAACTATCAGAAAGATCATAATGATTTGATGTCTGAAAAAGTTGCACAGCTGGAAGTGAACTTAACATATAGCAAGGTATTTTCCTTTCTTTGAGATGGAGCGAAAGTTTCTTCACCTAGGGTTTTTTTTTTTTTTAGGAAAATTATTTAAAGTTGTTTTAATTGCGTAATTTGATGGCTGTTAATCTTGTTGTTTTTAATTTTAACTTGACTTAGCGATGTAAATTCATGAATTTGTTAACCCATGAAAATTAATCCTGCTGATACAATTCATTTGCATCTATTATTGCAATATATATATATATATATATATAGAGAGAGAGAGAGAGAGAGAGAGAGAGAGAGAGAGAGCGATTCTCTGGTCAGGACGTCCTGACCGATTATGGTTAGGACGTAACTTATCAGCCCTTTGATTTCTTCAAAAGCTAAGATTTAAAAATAAGTTTGGAGTTTAAATAAGCCGATACAGGGTTCGTTTTGTCCTCCTTGGGTTTTGGTACTTTACCAAACTCATATAGTCCACCAAGACTTCAATAAATCTCAGCCCTCGAAGCAATCCAAGGGTTGATAAGTGACGTCTTGACCATAAAACGGTCAGGACGTCTTGACCGTAGAAGGAGTGTATTTTTATATATGTCTATATATATATATATATACATTTTATAATGGGGACAAGAGTATACTGGGGATATTAAAACAATTCATGATGGAACAAAGGACCTAGTACTAAAGAAAGAATGGCTTAGCCATCTGAGAAATCTCCTAAAGGATGCCAAATCAAAAGAAATTCATTGCCTATTAATGATAGTTACAAGCCTTGAATTTTGTAGATATGTTTTTGTCTAGTTTTGTTTTTCAAATATTTTGTCCGATCAGCACAAGCATTTATGTTGATTTTTAATTGTTAGTAGCAACATCAGCTTGAAAGTTCGACATATCAGAAAGTACTAGCTGATACCACTCAGATGTATGAGAAGAAAATAGCAGAGTTGATTAAGCAGCTAAAAGATGAGCATGTTCATGCCAAAAGTGTGGAGGAACAATTAGATGCAATGAAGAAGCTCCTGAATGACGCTCAAAAAACTATTCAGGTAAGTCGATTATGTATTTATAATTGAAAAGGACCACTTTGAGTTCATGCTTCATTATCACTTTCCATTTTAATGGTTTTCTGTTTTGTCCCAGTGGTTTTCTTTAAGAACTTATATTTGAAATTTTTTAAGCAGGTTTATATTTGCATGTATCGATTTCTCAAATTAAAGCCTGGTTTATGTTTTCATTCTTTTGTATTTCATTTTGTTTTTTTAGGCTCTTTTCAGGTTGTGTATGCATAATATCTTAACACAAGTTATTGGAACATGTTTATTAACCGCAGTGCTCTTTTTTGTTGCTTTTAGCAACATGAATTGGAAAATTCTACATACCAGAAAGCACTAGCAGATACTACTCAGATGTATGAGAACAAAATAGCTGAACTGTTCAAGCAAATTAAGGATGACCATACCCATATTCAAGATCTAAAAGAACAATTGGATTTGACAAAGAAGCTTCTAAGTGATCCTCAAAATTTGATGCAGGTTAACTTTATCCCTATTATTTAAGATAAAGAAGGCTTATTATTGGCACATTTTTGTTGCTTCTTCTACATAATTAATTTTCATGGTCATAGTAACTAGAATAACTCTGAAATTGTTTTTTATCCAAATTTTCTGTCCTGGTTTTTATTTTTTCCCAAAATATATTTCCTTTTTATATTCAACCATCTTCCTCCATTATCCCTGGTTGTTTTGAATTTGATAAAATATCCTTTTACACTTGAAACTCTTGTCTACACCTACTAGATAGTAAAAATATTTATTTTGGAACCCAGGGGCAGAAAGAGGTCGATGAACTTGGTGTAAAGTTACTAGAAATGTATCAGCTGCATGAACAAACTCTAAGTGAACTTCAATCCTTGAAATCAGAGCATGAAGATCTATTAGGAGAAAAGGTATAGTTGACATATTGTTTTGATTCTTGTGGTGTGAAATATCTTATTGATGATGAATTTTTTTGCTGATGAATTTTGAAAATTATTTATTAATTATAATCAAAAAATGGAAATTCAAAGGGAATACTAAATCAAGAACTGCAAGCCATGAGGCAGAGACTTTTAGTTGAAGAGAAGCAGAGGAAGATTATAGAATATGAGTTGGTAAAGCAAAAGAATGCTGTACCTGAAAGGGAGAATGATTTTGAGGTAATTTTTATTATTCACTTTAAAATAACGGTTTATTTTTATACGATTTAGGTCTGACACTTTATACTTTCCAGGACAAGAAATTATATATGAATGAAAATACCAAGGCATCTTCTACATTTCGGACTCCAATCGGATCCCAAAAGACAAATTCATCAAGGGAGACACTTTCTGGCCAAAGAGCCACAATTGCAAAAATATGTGAAGAAGGTTATATTCTACATAAAGTTCAAAGAAATTTATATTATTTGACTTCTTGAGATACCTTGTTAAACAAGTTGTTCCCCTGATCAATCAGTTGGGCTTCAGAAGATATTAGAACTGTTGACTTCCGAAGATTCAGATGTCCAAATTCATGCTGTTAAGGTGGTAGCCAATCTTGCCGCAGAAGGTGCAGTATGGTGGCCTATTTTATATAAGTGCCAAAATTTACTCTCTTTACTTGTGACATTAAGCTATCATTTCTACCTTGGCATTTCTTTTCCCAGCTATAAAAATTTCCTCATATTATTGTGCTTCTTCAAAATGAAAAGGCTCTTAAACACTTTAAAAGGGATATTGCATCGTTCATTCTTCATGCAAAAACATATACTATGTACAATTTGTATAATAAAAACCACTTAAGGCAAAGAAGATGTTTCTTTACTTTTTAAAAGAATCTCAGATTACCCCCAAGTTTGGCACAAACCAAATGGGGCCTTATAGTGGCTAAACAACTTCTCATGGTAGGTCATGTATATTTTTACAATTATCATAATAAATGTGAAATGGATAATGATATTTGACTTATGTACATCGAGCTTCATTTGACTTACAGGTCAAATATTTAAATGCCTTGTGATTTTTCTTTTATATAATATAATTTGACATCAAAATATTAGAAATTTTAATAGGGAAGATTTTAAGCTCGATTTCATTTACATTTAATCGACATAACATAGCTTTTTACCACTTTGATTCATTTGAACTGAAAGTTAATTCATTAGTTTGCTGTTGATTAAAATAAGTACTTTAATTAATTTTACCAACAACTTTTAAATTTTGTAGATTTTAATCAGGAAAAGATTGTGGAGGAGGGTGGTTTAGATGCTTTGCTGATGCTGTTGCGATCATCACAAAATACAACTATTCTTAGAGTGACTTCTGGGGCCATTGCCAATTTGGCGATGAATGGTAATCCTGTTTTCTGATTCATAATTAATCTCTCTTATGGATCTGTAAGTAATTAATGAACCTACAATGTTGACCTTTATTAATCATTCTATTAGAATTGTCATTTTTGCAATTTGTCGAGAGCATGCTCATAAGTAATGCAAAATATTGTCCGGACAGATGGGCTAGAAGTTTCTTTTTGATATGTTTGCATCCTAATATCAACTAGTCAGTTTTTTTCTATTCTTTTCGCTAAGTGTGGAATGTTTTATTTCTATAGATTCTTTTTCTAATTACTTAGGGAACATGGTAATTCAAAAATTTTGTTTTTGGAATGTCACAGCAATAATATTCTATTTCCATTGCTTTATTATTATCAACAGTTATTATTGTTATTTTAGTGTGGACATTGTGCCAAGTATAAAGAAGGAAGTTCTATACTATGTTATAGTATTCATAATTATAATCCTTCGAATTTCACCTCTTAAATTTCATTTTTCTTTTAATATTCTCAGAGTTGAATCAAGGCCTGATAATGAGCAAAGGTGGAGCTCGGCTATTAGCTAAGATAGCTTCAAAGACGACTGATCTACAAACTCTGAGGATGGTTGCTGGTGCACTAGCTAATTTATGTGGAAATGGTAAGTCTTTGGTGCTTTTGTAATGGTTATGCCAGAAATTTTGTTGATTCACATAGGTATTTTCATTGAGTAGATGTATGTAGATGTGGATTAAATTCAAAGTTTATGTTGTTATCTTGAATTCCATTATTGATTACGTCAAGATATGGGTCAATGCTCTATTTTATGGATATATTTATCCATCAAGATAAATGGAGTCACATCTTGCTGATGGGTTTTGCAATTTTGCATAGAAGAAACTCTTCTTTGACGATGCTGATGCAATGCAGAAAAGTTGCATACGATGCTAAAAGAAGATGGAGGTATTAAGGCTCTCTTGGAAATGGTTAGATCTGGGAGTAATGATGTCCTTGCACAAATTGCTAGAGGACTTGCAAACTTTGCAAAATGTGAATCCCGTGGAATAAATCAAGGTTAGTGGAAGTTGTCCTTTAATAGTTTTTGTTTTCATACATAAGTTATAATCATGAATGTCAAAAGCTTTGAAAATATGCAGGTCAAAGTAAAGGTCGGTCTCTTCTGATGGATGATGGTGCTCTTGGTTGGTTGATTGCTAATTCAAATAGTACCTCAACTTCAACCCAACGCCATATTGAACTTGCTCTCTGCCATTTAGCACAAAATGGTAAGTTTCAGACTGGGGTTGAGCATGATTCAATGTCGAATTATAATGAATTTCAAAATTGATCAGGATTAGGAGTTGAGTTCTTAGTGATAACATTTGAATGATGATCATCTGAAGAGCATGGTCATTTTTTTTTTTATTAATGTATTTTATAGATTAAGACGGACTAATGTAGGAACGATTCAATGTGTTGGTGTCATCGTGTTAATGTCATCGGAAACTATTGGGTTACCTGTAAAAATATAATCAATCAAGTTCTTTCATGCTAATTCCAATAGGATGCTTGGTGTTAGTGCACCTATCATGGTTTCAGATGTTTACAAACTAGTCTTCTTGCTTAAAACCAGAATTCGTACAAAATGCTTTCCTTGCCTATTCTTTTGAGCAAATGAGTATGGCAGTTTTAGTTTAACCATCATGTCACAGATTATTGGCATGCCTTCAAATATGAACAGGAAAAACCATGAATTTGAGGTTATCTCAAGTAAAATATGTATTGCATTGACTTTAGCAAAAAATAGACTGCAAATATGCTTGTTTCGTACTGTTGTTGTAGATGTGATATGCACCACATTATTTATTTTATTTTATTCATTTATGTATGTTTCATTTGATGTTTCTAAAACATTAATATTTATACACTTTACTGTTTTCCATTATTGTTTCGATTATTTTTATGCATTATCGTTTATTTAAATCATAATTGCTTTCAAGGTTGAAGATTGCCATGGACACAATATATTTTTTTAAATTAATATTTTATGTGGGTGTAGAGGACAATGCTGAGGACTTCATAACCAGTGGAGGGGTGAAGGAGCTAATTCGGATATCCGTCGAGTCTAGTAAAGAAGATATCCGCAACTTGGCAAACAAGACTTTGAGATCGAATCCTAGATTTCGGACCATTAAAGCAGAGAAATGCTAAAGGTGCGCACAGGCCTTTGAAGTCCTTTTTCATTTTTTCTCTATTTTTTATTACATCTTGGGGGAGAAGGGATTTTTATCTAGGTCGAGGTTTCAACCTAGACTTGGAAGTGTATTCTAAGTGGTTTTATTCATTGGGCCAAGCCTACGAATACATAATTTGAAGTCCTTTTGTGCATGGTTTTTAGAAGTGGCCATCCCTAATTTATAACCTAAACCAGGTCTAAAGGTAGTGGCTATCCATAGTTGTATGATCTAAAATTAGTGCCCTCTTGTATTGCATAATACATGTAAACAGAAACAACAATGAGTATAAACAAGGATTAATATGTGAAAGACTACTGTATGATTTGTTCAGTTTGGGAGAATATATTTTTTGGTGTAATTCTACAAACATTAACTTTGTTTAGCAATTAACGTGGCAAATGTTTATTTATCGATTTTTCGGCATCCATTGTTGTTCTTTGAGGGGGTCATTCAGCTGCAAAAATAGAGAACCAAATTAGAGAGGTGGGGTCATTGGCATTCTCTCTCTGATGATTAAGTCAGTGTTATGTTCACGGGTTATGGGTCGTAGACTTCTTCAGACTTATTCTTTTCCTTGTTACGTTTTCTGCCTCATGAAAAACCTATGATTGACTTTGAGGGAACTCTTTATAGGAAGCTCCTTATCTTAGACCCGTTAGGAAGAGTCTTAAACCTCTATAATTTTGAAAGGAATTCTACTTGATTTTATTTCTCTAATTCGTTCTTTTTAAGTAGAGATTACAAATTGAATTTATTCTTTTAGAATAGGAAAGCTATAAAAAAACTCCTAAAACAAATTCTACTGTTTAGGAATAATACTACTAACATTAAATTAATTGCCATATTATCCTTGGGATGACACATCCATCCTTGGGATAATCAAATCCTACTAATTAGGGATAACACATCCATCCTCCAAAAAGGGGAAGAGCAGGTGGAACAGCTAAAGCCTTTCCTTTCCAAGTCTTGAGAAAGGAAACATGAAATGGAGTTAACTGTCACGATGTAACTCCAATTAATATGTAACTTTTCCTATCTTGAGCAACACTGGAATATGATCCATAAAACTTGGAAGCAAGCTTATGTCGGTGCTGTCTAGCAAAGGACTTTTGACGATAAGGATGCAAACATAACCAAATGAGCGAGCGAGAAGTAAACTCAAAATCTCTGACCTTTATCATAATACTTTTTCATGCGCTGCTCTGCCAATTGAAGTTTAGCTCGAATGTCTTACAAAACTAAATCACGGTAAATCAAGGCCCAATTTATCGCATCCATTTGAAAGGAACTAGCAACATAAACAACAAGTGCGTTTTGTGTGTGTGTGTGTGTGTGTGTGTGTGTGTGTGTTGGGGGGGGGGGGGNGGGGGGGGGGGGTTGTTGTTTATGACCATAAAAACGGAGAGGTGTGAAGGGTAATGTGGAAGGACTTATAACAACATTCCGCTCAAGGAATCCAATCCACCCACTTCTTTGGTCTATCAACCACACAACAGCGCAAGTACATTTTAATGGTCCGTTTCACCACCTTCGTTTGATCATTAATTTGCGGGTAGTAGGTAGTAAAAACAGCAAATTAGGTCCCACTCAAGAAAAAAAGCTCCTTCCAAAAATTACTAGTGAAGACAACATCTCGATCACAAACTATAGATTCAAGTAAGCCATGTAAATGCACCACTTGCTTAAACAAATTTGGGCACGCTTGTAGCCATATATGGTTGTGCCATGGGGATACAGTGAGCATATTTAGTGAACTGATAAACAACAAACAAAACCGTCTTACCCCATGATTTGGGCAATCCATCAATGAAATCCATCGATGTGTCAGCCTAAACTTGCATAGGCAGCTCAAGAGGCTAAACTAAACTTGCTAGGCTTAAATATTCAGTTTTGTTGCGCTGACATATGGTTTAAGCTACTATATATTCTCCAATGGTCCATTTCATGCCCTTCCAGTAAAAGTCAAGGTGCATGATGCGGAACCCCAAGATTAAAGAATCCGAAACCCCAAACACACAAGAAATATTGAACAATAATTAGAAAACAAGAACCCGCCCTACCAANAAAAAAAAAAAAAAAACTCTGGGAAATTAAATTTTTGAAAATTCATTCCGTTTTACTTTTTATTTTGTACTTTTACATGATATTATTTGTCTGATTAAAAATACGATTAAATTTCCATTTTTTATGAACAAAGAAAAAGAAAAAGAAAAAGTCCAAATAAGCGGCGCGTGGCAGTGGCGAAAAGTCCTACCACCGACCAGACATCGTTCTCCTTCCTTCCTAATTACTTCCTATCAACACGGAAGCAATAAGAAGAAAGAAAAAATTGAATCTGCGCAATTAGTATTTTATTTCTCTGTAGCTGCTTTAGATTATATAAAAATTATTTATTTATTTATTTATTTATAAAAAAAAAAAGAATTAAACACCAGTGAGCAAAGCGCACATCAGAATCAGATGATGGGCTCGATCTGTTTGGCAAATCATGGTGAAGCCCTCGCGAGGCTCTCTGGGTCTGCCAACTCGCTTCTTCATCATCGTTCCTTACCTTCTTCTTTTCTCTTGCCCTGCTTTCATTCTCACCAGGGACCTTTGCTTATTCCGGCTCCTTTATCCACGCGGCGCCATTTCAGCTCCTCCCGCGGCTTTGCGGGGCGTCGCCGTTCCGCCGTTGTTGCTTCCTCCGGCTCTCCGGTCGTCAACTCTGTGCCGGTGCGTCTCGGGTTTTTCTATTTTTTTTATTAATTTTTTTATCCAAAGCCTTTTTCTTCATTTTGCTTTGCTTCTGTTTTTGATTTTTGCCGGGAATTAATGCTTTGAGGCGTCTTCTTGCAATTGGAAAAAGAAATTAATTATTGCTGATATTATTTTTTAAACCTCGGTGTCTAGCTAGTGGTAAATTCATATCAATGTGTGTGCTTAAACGCACATATATAATTAGAAAGATTGTGTTACTGAATAGTAGCAAAAAGCAAAGAAAATTGATAGGATGTTGAAGCAGATAATGTGCAGAACTTATATTCTCTTTGATTTTGCTTCCCACTAAATTTTTGGGAAAGTTTGTTTCATTCCTGTTAATTATTTTAGCCAGGGAGTGCAGAAAATTGTTTGTTCCTTGCAAACCACTATTTCATTTCAAATTTGGGTTCGTTGTTTTTTTTTCAGCCAAGAAATGAAACGTACACAGTTGGAGATTTTATGACAAAAAGGGAAAATTTACATGCTGTTAAACCTACAACAACTGTTGATGAAGGTATGGGAAAATTTTCAGGGTTATATTTTGCTGAAGTTCTTACATTTTGATTGGTGTTTGGATTTCACCGGCTTTTTTTGTGGTTACAGCTTTGCAGGCACTTGTTGAGAAGAGAATAACAGGTTTTCCTGTGATTGACGATGACTGGAAACTGGTAATTCTATTTTCATTTTGAATGATGTCAGGAGTAATCATATAGAAATATCCAACATAGTATGTAGAATCTTTGTTACGCGATGCTATTTTATAGTCCTTATTCTTGAATTAGTGAGTGAGTATTTTTAGTTGATCACATTCAATGCAGCTAAAGATACTACGGAGAGTTGATTTTGTAGCCTTGGTTATCCATTTTGTTTCTGTATTCAAATCTTAGTTGACCCCATTTATGGTTATTTATTAATCTGCATGTTTGAAGGCTGTATTTGTGTTCCAGTTATTGATATGATCATGAGCTGAATGTTATGTTGTTGTCGGCTTGGTACACATTATTTAGCTATTTTTTGACAATTTAAGCTTTTGTCTTTAATTATTACCCAAAAAAAAAAAAAAGCTTTTGTCTTTAATTGCAACTGAAGAACCCTGAAGTTTATAAGTTGGTTCGAGTACAATATCCTTTAATAAGTTTGCTTGAAAGAGATGGCATGTAAATAAGAAGAAATATGCTAGCAATTTTCTAGAGTTCACAAAATTTTATAAACTGGGTTAGTTAAAATTACTATAAAGTTGAAATCCAATTTTAGGGGAGAATCTAAATATGAGGGGCTTCAAAAGTATTCCATAATCTATGGTCAGACAACAAAAAACATAAATGGAGTAGAACAATAATCCATGCTTTCTTACAGAAACAAAATGTAATCTTAAACCTATGATAATTTTATCCTTGAATCAATTGATGTTTCCTTTTATTTGGCCATATATTGTTTTCAATCATTCCCTGTACTTTAACTTCTAATTTGACTTTGTCTGACCTTGCTGCTTAAGGCTTTATGTTGTGGACAAGCTATATAAGGATTTTATGACATAACTATGGTTTATTGAGGTTTTTTTAAGTAATTTAGGATTTTGTGTTGTGGGATAGTATTGTATTTTGATTTATTGTTGTTAAAAGGTTAGGTTTCTTTATTATAAATAGAGTTCTTGTAACTCTAGACTAAGTATATCGATTGTCGATTGAATATTGAACGCAGACACAGTTATTTTCTCCTTTTTGTTTTTCTCTCATGTTTTCTCTATTCCCCTCTCTCTTTCTTGATCCTCCATCACTTTATCTTGGAATTTTTTGCTTCAATGCTAGTCTTTGAAGTTATTTTGCTGCTGCAGGTTGGTGTTGTTTCAGATTATGACTTGTTAGCACTAGATTCCATATCAGGTACTATAAAACTTATGAAGCCAGGTTTGAATTTCTCTGTCATTTTTCTTTTGCTTTACGTCCTTGCTTGGATTTGTATCAAGGTGATATTTATTAGTTTGACATATCATAAAAG
Source organism: Ochetophila trinervis (assembly GCA_003254975.1). Lineage (NCBI taxonomy): Eukaryota > Viridiplantae > Streptophyta > Magnoliopsida > Rosales > Rhamnaceae > Ochetophila > Ochetophila trinervis. Next base: position 180,149 of record QANX01003285.1, read on the forward strand.
ATAAAACATTCAGGGTTAGATGTAACATCTTAGTACAACCTATTAGCCCTCTCTTGGAGGGTATTATACAGCTTGTCAGAGAACATAAGACAAACATAACTTAGAATTAGATATTGAAAAGCAGGTTGATAGCCATGTGAAGATATCAGAATGTCTAATGCTTTTACCCCAACATACAAAACCTAGGGAGATTACATATAAAAATGTGGAAGAAATATGGTTAGATATTCAATAGCACAAAAGAAAAAAAAACTGGACATATGAATTTAAATTGAGTCTGATGAAAAACTGTACCAGACTGTACTTACCCTTTTATTTGAACTTTATCTTGGTCCTTATGGGATGGTTTTATCTTCTGCCTGTCCATTGAGTTAGTGTAAAGCTCAACATTTGAGAAGTAAATAAAGAGGTGAAAATAATAAACAGAAGGATAAGTGTTTGAGTAAAGTATTGTAGGAAAGCACATATCACTTTATTTTGAAACTAAGTGACAAAGGCAGAGAAATTTATCAACTTATCATCTTACTCAGTCAATTTATTGGTCGGCAATTGCATAAGAATTTACTAAAATTATGAATCCTTAATAAGAACTATGTATTATTTATTTGAAAAGCTTAAGAATTTACTAGAATTTAAGTCCTTAATAAGAACTATGTATTATTTAGTTGAAAAGCTTTCCTGGATCACTTTTGGATATATTCATCAACATGAGCGTTCTGCTTGGTAGATGCTAATACTTAGGTTGTAGTTTTCTGTCAATTGGTATTTAGTGCTCATGTTATTTAAATGGAATTGGAAACTTATAATGGTATTATTCTTGCTGATTAACTTTCAAACATATCCTCATTATGATTATTATATTTTGATATTAGGTGGCAGTCAAAATGACACAAACTTGTTTCCCAATGTTGATAGTTCTTGGAAAGTAAGTAAACAATGTTCTTTTCAATTTCTGGTTGTTGTGGTTATAAGTTGTCGTCTTTGCTGCATTGTGCATCTTGTACCAGATATTTGGTACTTAATCTTTACAAGGGCAATGTTGTTACTTCTGATGAAATTAATGAATTATCTGTATGCAATCCAGTTATGGACATGTAAAGTCACTATCAGGTGTAATTTACCCACACCCTGCGCAGAGTCCTGGACTTGGTTCTTGTGAGAAGTCACAGCTCCAAACTCGATGACAGTCTTGCAAGGCAGGCTGTGTTAAAAGTCTTTTCTGGAGTACTAGGCATCTAGTGATATGGGTGTTGGCTTGGCATATACATAGGATAGATAATGCACAGTTAACATACTGAATGGTGATTATTACAAATCACCATTTAGATTGTATTGCAGTTTGGCAAAGCAAGATGTCATGCCTGATAGTCGAAAATTTGAAATCTCTTCTATATTTTAGTAAAAATTCTGTCAGCAACTTTTGCAGCTGCATCAATAGCCTCTAAGTTTTGATGTCCTTGAGTTATGGCCTTTTAATATGGTTAATAATTTTGGATGTGTTTGGCAGACATTCAATCAGATACAGAAACTGCTGAGCAAGACCAATGGTAAAGTTGTTGGTGATTTGATGACAGCTGCTCCACTTGTTGTTCGTGAATCAACCAATCTTGAAGATGCTGCCAGGTAACGAATTTGTTGACTTTTCCTATATCTGTCTAGTTGTTCAAGAAGTGTCAAAGTTTTTGTACAATTACGGACTTCCATTTTTTTCTTTGACTTCTTTATTTGGTTCATTTAAGGGAAGATGTTAATTGCCTCCGCTTCAAGCCCCATCAGCATATCCACCACCCATAAACTCAACAGTGATGCCACCACATTTACACCATAATTTTCACATTACCACATTTAACATTCCTTTTCAGATTTAACATGCAAAGCTTGCCTCTTGGCCCTACTGCATTAATTGCATCTCTGATGAGTCTCCATCTCTTAAGGGACACACTTTCTCTCATTCCCTTTCCAAGCCATTCTGGCATTTTTTTGTTCCTTTTAGTCGTCTTCTTGTTGATGCATTTATATTGTGATATGGTTTTTTCTATAAACTATTATCACTATTTGAAATTGATTCTGTATTTTTTCAGGTTATTGCTTGAAACAAAATATCGTCGACTGCCAGTTGTAGATGGTGATGGCAAGCTGGTAAGTTTGTGCCAATGGATTTTAATTTAACTCTGATTTATCAGATATTTAACTTCAGCAATCTGATTGTTTTTTGTTTCATGTTAAAAGGTTGGAATCATTACAAGGGGTAATGTTGTTAGAGCTGCCCTACAGATAAAACGTGCTAATGAAAAATTAGGATAGTCGGGGGAGAATGTGTTATAGGTGCCATACGTAAGTAATGAACTAGTTAAAATTTCAGATGATGATTGATATATAGCCCCTATGGAGACAGTTATGTTCCAATTCTATAATGGGTTGCACAATGTTTGCATGTTATTATTCAGCGGACTACAGAATTCAAAAGGAAGAAGATTGCTTTTCTGAAGAAGAAATGAAACTTATCTGCTAATAGTCTTCATGCCTCATTATTGGTTTCTAAATTGAAAGCTTGCATTTGCAATTAAACTTATGTGATTTCTTTAGGCTTGTATATGTACTTAATCAACGTGTGTTAGGATTCAGACGTGAGCTGGAACAGTCCTGTGTCAGATTTTTGTAATATATAAACTGCATTTCTCTGTCAGCTGTGTAATAGTTGTACAATACTGAATGTTGCCCTTTATCAATTAGCAAATTATATTCATAGATAGAATGTCTTTCTGTTTCCTTTTACGCATATTAACTGGCTGCATTATGTGAAACTTCATAACCCATTGGAGTAAACTGACAGGAATCTATCAGGAGACAAAGAGGTACACGTTACACCTGGACCTAAAATGTTTATAATTCCATCATTTTCCGTGATATAAACTGTTTTGGATCTTGAATATCTTTGATAATGTATAAAGCTTGTGTGAGAATGTGTGTTCGTGCCTCAAGGCCCTACGAAACATGTTCGACCAAACTTGGTTTGTTCCTGTTTTATTTTTCTCGGCGCTTTTGTCAATTTCAGGCTCCATATTATTAAAAAGGACGATTACAACTTTGCTGGGACTGACTTGTTTGCGAGCATGCTAATTAATTCGAAAATAAGGAATTTTCGCATTATAATCGATAATGAAACTTCTTTTGAGCATCTCAAAAAAGAAAAAAAAAAAAAAGAAAACAAAAACATAAACTGAACTTTCCTAATCTACACAGTTCTCTCTCTCTCTCTCTCGCTCTCTCTCATACTCAGTTTTTATTTTTTCTCCCATAAAATTTTGAAACTTCACAGGAAACTTAATTACTTTTAAAAGGAAATATGTCTTTTGCTCTACCAAAATATGTGCATGATGACAGTTTTATTATTATTTATACATGTTATATCAGGGGAAATATAGTCTTATTTTTCTAGGAGCTATCTATTATAACAGGGGATTAGGTGATGCAAAGACTATTGGTGACACCACCTCCATAAAATTCAAGAGCAATTTCCCACAGATCATCATCATATGCAGGGGACCTTCCCCGTACAAAGCTTTTTGAAAAATAATTGAGTCTTTTTAATTAATAAAATCTAACAGTTCATATTTATCTTTTAAAAGCCTTAATTTTAAAAACCTTAAATATTGCATATCCATATTCAAACATCATTTATTGTTTACCTAAATTATTTATTACTTCTAAAATCACTCTCCAAAATCATTGTCTATCCTATTTAAATTCAAATGTTATTTCTCTCTCCTATTTAAATTTATTTGTTGATTTTAATTATATTTATATTTGAAAATTTTAAAATAATGCGATGTTTAATAACTAAATCCTTAGTCAACGTTTATTCTTTAAATGAATTTTGTTCATTGTGTCATAGACAGTTCTGAATATTGCTTTAATGCTTGCAATCGAAGTTTAGCATTTAAGAAGATAATGTAAATTTTATATTAAGTTAAATTACCTATTTTTTGTGACATTACATTGTTCTATATGTTCATATCGTAATTTGAAAGTACAAATATTTGAGGACTATTTTATCTTCCATTTAGCAATTTTAGAATGCTTTCATTAATAAATTAATCATTGAAAATAGTAGACTATTTACATCATAAATTGTTGGTTGGACTTAAAAATTATATAAATATGTAAATCATTTAAATTATATTTTATTGGTTGTGAAGAAATGTAAGCCATGAAAAAAAATTAGTTACAATAGAGGGAACAACTGTACTGCTTCACCATATAAAATCTCTGCAACCAGAAAGCAGCTCTGATTAATTTGTAAAAGTCCTCTATATACAATTTAAAAGTTTGAATAATAGCTTCAGTCTGTAGAGAAATTTCTAGAAAAATTCACTCAGAATTGGAAGGTACTTCCATAGGAAGAAGAAAAATGACCAATTTAGATAAAATTTTGAGGAATGGTAAAAGAGAAAGAACAAAACACATTTGAAACATAGAATTGAGAAAAGTGAGAGCAAAAAGGATTGAGAAACCAAGTCAACCATATTTTACAATTATTTACAAGTAATCAGCAAACCTGTAGAAAGGGCTTTAGAGGAGTTCTCCCGAATGCCTACCAATAGAATGAAAAGAACTTGTGAAGGATAATTAGGTGTTATAATCACTGTCTACCGAAACATAGATATACGAATGGATAGAAAGTGGGTCCTTCACTGTTCCAAATGTAAAAAAACCTCTGTGCCATCAACCATTTTGCAGCTGGGCATGTAAGCATTCTGCAGAAACATAAACATGAAAGCAATAGCACAATGATTTTCATTGCAACCAAAACTAACCATCTCAGTATCTAATTGCATAGGGGAGATAAGTATGTTAATTATCACTTGAAAACAACATTAACATCTCAACATGGTCCTTGGTTTATGGTGGTCAAGTATACAACCTATTTCAAAAACAAATACAATAAACTACTACATCAGAATATGATAATAATTAACTTTCAAATTAGCCCCAATGTAAAAAAAAATAATCAAAGTGGTAAAAATAAAATAAAATACTTGTAATAAACTATGAAGGCATAATAATTACACACAAAAAGGTAATAATAATAAGATAAAATAAAATAAAATAAATTTTTTGATGAGATATAATAAAAGGGTACCTGATATTGTTGTAATTACCAAGATCTCTTTATGCTTGCTCCATTGAAATCATCCCACAAAAAAAGAATGAAAACCCATTTTTATTATTTTGTTAAACATAATTTAAATAATTAAAAATTAACGAAGAAAGAAAGTAAAAATAGAAACAAAATAAATAAAATAGAATGAAAGAAAATAAAATCATAGAAAAACTTACCCAAATCGACAAAATCCAAAATTTTTTTGGATGCAATCTGGATGATATATATATACAGCCCCGCTATTTGGGGCTGAGCATGTGGGGTTCAAAATTGAATTGATTTTGATAAAATTTTGGGGGCTGTTGACTGGGAGCGTCGGGGATGCTATTGTTTTCCTCAGCAGATTGTAGGTAAACCAGAAAATAACAATCAATATCCATTTGAAATCTCATTTGATCAAAATTGTTTTCGTTCTCTGTTTAAACTTTCACTCTGCACAATGATCACGACTACCTCCTTGATTTCTCGTTCTTGCTCTTGCAAGCTGAAAAGTCTTTGAATCCATATTTTTTCCCTCTTCCTTTACTACTCTTCTCATACAGATCTAAAAACTATTTCAATTTTGCGTTGAACTTTTCTACAAAAATTCAGGAAAACATTTTTACTATGATAACCACAACTACATATAAAATCACGTTCTTTTACAAACAAAATAAATAAATATATAAAAACAAATATAAAGGCAAATTAGTCCATAAACTAAAAAGTCAAAATTAAAGTATATCAAATTAATCTTTCTTTTTTTTCTCAGGTTTCACATTTTCTCACGCACAATATCTTACTTATTAAATTCATAATAATTGCAAATCCTATTTCTATGTGCAAAATAAAAATAATGCTTAAATGCATTTTAGTACCATCTCAAATTAAATTTGTTCACTTAGTCTCTACAATTAATTTGTGCAATTGATACCCTCTATATTGAAAAAAGTTACAAATTTGTCCAATATAGTTAAAATTGGCAAAAAAATGTTGTATATTTGTCCAATTTAGTTAAAATTGACAAATTCTATTAACTTAAAATTAACATATGATCCTCAAATTTTTTTTTTCATTTTTATTTTTACCAAAAACTAAAAATAAAATTAAAAAAGAGAAAAAAAACAATAAATGAATTAAAATTTTTTTTTCATGTTTTAATTTTTTTTAAAAATTTTTAATACAATAAAAATGAAAAAAATAATTTTGAGGATCATATGTTAATTTTAAGTTGATATAATTTGTCAATTTTAACTAAATTGGACAAATGTGTAACTTTTTTTTTGTTAATTTCAACTACATTGGATAAATGTACAACTTTTTTCAATTTAGAATGTATCAATTGCACAAATTAATTGTAGAGACCCCTAAGTGAACAAATTCAATTTTAACGGGTACTAAAATACATTTAAACTTAAAAATAAAAATACACTTTTACTACAAAACCCTTAAATTTCAATGCATACTGATAAAAAGAAAAAAGAAAAATCAAAATAGCTTAATCAAGACCCATTCAGGATTTCTTGGAACCAAAAACCCATTAACTAAAATCTATGAAAAGGCAAGAGAAGTAAAATTTTGAAATTCCAAGTTCAGAAACTAAGGTGGCTTCCAAAAAAAAACTCTTGGAAATTTGACTTAGACCTTTGCTTCTTTTTTCAGCTTTAGGCTTCAATCTTTTCTTTTTTCATCAACTTTTAGTTTTTCGATTTTTCTTCATCTTCTTCTAAAAAACAAAAATAAGAAGCATATGCTTCAAACAAAAAACCTTACACACTGTCCAACGCATTAGTTCCATCGAATTTGTCAAATCAATAAAATTAAATTGCAAAACGAAGTCGTTTTGCCTATCAAAATAGAAAAAAAAATATTTTAGATCAACTAAAAACAAAATAAAATAAAATAAAATAAAATGATGGACGATGAAAAAAATTGAAAACCCATTTAACCTTCTTACCGTCCTTTATATATTTGAGTTCTATGCTGGGCGAAGTTGTCTAGCATGTTCTGGGTGACATGCACTTTTGATGACAGTTTTAAAAAAAAATCGTCATTTCCAAAATCATCGTCAAAAGCCGTCTATTGCTCAGTTTACAAATTTTATATATGTATATGTGCGCGTGTATATATATATATATATATATATACAGGATTGCTATAAACTCCGAAGTCAGGGTTTATAGTGTCCCCGACAGGGACACATGTTAGCCAACCCCAAAATTACAATTTTTAACCCCCCTCTTTTGCGATTACCCCCTCTAGATGCTTCTCCTCTCCCCTGTCTCCCCCCGAACACTGCTCGGCCAAACGACCAACCTCCTGAAACTTCAAATCCAGCTTCTCCTTCGTCCCGCCATCAACAACAAACTCAGAAATCTCATTCTCTATGCAAATCAAAGTCAACCCAGTGAGTTCAGCTGGCAAGAGATGCATTTTCCCTTTCTGTACACCCTTAGTGAAATCCCGAAGAGCACGAACCGATTAACAATGGTTTGAGTCCAAAGAAGCTGGAACTTCCCCAATTAATCTGCAATTCTCGCCCCCAGCTTTGAGTCCAGAGAAGGGGAAGCTGAAACTCCTCCGACACGGGTCCGAATCTGTCAGGTTTTAGAGGAAAATGGGTGGCCATCGGGTCCGAGTGAAACGAGAGGCTTGAGTCGCCGTTTGCTGTTGGTTGTGAATCTGGTACATGTGGAAGTTCTCTGGGTGCCTCCTTTGGTTTGCCTGAGACCTTTTGATGGCGGCCATGAGATAGTTCGAAACCGGAGGCTCCTCCAGGCTCTTCGAAGACGGCAAACGGTCCAGCAAAACTTCGACGGAACTGAAGGCAAAATTTGGTTTGACTGACACGTGTTCTTGTCGGGGACGCTATAAACCCTGACTTTGGGGTTTATAGCAATCTTGTGTATATATATATATATATATATATACACAAAAGATAATGATGTGACTTAAATCTACAAGTGTGAAACAAATTCATTTATTTTAATTAATTAATTAATTAATTTTTACCTCATGCTAAACCGTTCAACCTCTATTCTTGCTCTACGGTTATTCTAGCTGTCAATGCCGGCCTTTATGCTCCTTGTCGTCGGTTCACCTATAATTCCAGTCGTCACGACTTCCTTCTTGCTCTCGTAACCGATTCAATTACAAATGCAAGTTGCCAGCAACTCATTCATTTGAAGTATGTTAGTTCTTTGATATACTATATTAGGTTTTTTTTTTTAATCTATGTGCACCTTTCTTTTAATATGATCAATCAATTAGCCGGAACCCTTTGAATCAATATGTTGATTTTGATTTAAACAATACAATAAATAGAGGTTAACGAATATCTGAAATAGAGATTAATCGACGGAATGGGTTTGACATCTTTGGTACCAGTTCTCTGTTGAGTCATTTATTCTGTTCTTTTTTGCATAAATTCAACTTTTGTTATTTTAATTAACTAAAACCCTTTTAGCCGTTGGTTTAATCCAAGGCTTAAAATATGATTAAAAAATGTCAACATGTGGTGAAATATATGTGTTATGGTTTTTTGCAATAAAATAATGGTTTGGTGAATGTCAGTCAAGAACCTTGGAACCATTGTATCATTTTTATATGGGAGAAAGGACTTCATGTGGGAGTTCAAGTCAATAAGATGATTTTAGCATAAGGTCTTTTGTAATTAGTCATTAGATCATATGAATGGTTTTTAAAATTCAATTTTAACCAAATATGGATTAATGATATATAAAAATCTTAATTGAGCAAAGTAAATCCTGTAAAGATTCAGATGACCAAAAAATGAATTTTTAAACATAAAAATATATCCAATAGTGAATGTGGATTACTTTATAAGTAACATAAAAATTGACACTGTTTAAATTTAAATGGCATAAATGCAAAATTGTTGACAAATGATATTATATATAAAAGCTGTTTTTGACTATTAATTAATTATATATTTTTTTTATTAATTTTTTTTGAAAGAATTGACTTTTTAAGAAAGAAATAATTTTTAGAAGATTTTACTGTGTTTAAAAGATCATCTAAAAGTAGACATTTACTTTAACAATGTCTAAGCCACATCAGCATGGCTTTCACTCTAGACATTAACATTAGAGAATAATTTTTTTAATATACTGCCCATATTGCTTATGTAATATGTTTATTTTTACAATTCACATCTCCATTAAAAAATGCTCTAAAATTTTGAAATGATCCATGAGCTGAAAAATGAAGTCCTCATGGTAAAACCATCAGGTTAACTTGATAAGAGTCTGATTGTATATATAGTCTATCTATGATGCAAATATTCAAACCTTTTTAAAATGCAGATTGTCACTCATAACCTATTATCAATGACACTGCATTGCTAAAGTAGATTACCAACAACAAATTCGTCATTGATAACATACTATTAGAGACAATCTACATTTTAAAAGGTGTAGATTTCTGCAAAGAATTTTCATATATATATATATAAAATCTTTTTACTATAATGATACCTTTTTTGTTTAAAATAAGAATAAAAATATATTATAAAAGGCGGACTTAATCTTGACTATTGGACTAAAACCAACAGTCTAAATAGTTTTAAATGATTGTCATTTAAAAGGTTTACTTTCATTTATTATGGTTATAGTATTAATAAAAAAAATCATTGGTTTCAATCCAACAATACATATTAAGTCCACTTTTTATAACATGTTTTTATCTTTATTTACAAAGGTAATTATATTTTAATTGTAGAAAAACTTTCTCTCTTTCTATATATATATGTATAAATGATTATGATGTGGTACAAGAATTTAATTTTTTCACCCATTGGTGATGGATTATCAATGTAACCACATACTATGTGACATTTTAAACATTTTAAGTGGTTACAATTAAAATGTTCATTTTCAATTTTAGTGTTACAAAAAAAAAAAAATTGATTTAAATATTCATAATTTAAATTTTGCCATATAAGTTGTGGTCTCATTAGTGGTCACCATTGGTGGTGACAATAGCATAACTGATTTCTTTTAAATTAATATCCTTGAGCCACATCATCATCATCATCTGATTTCATAATATAGGCTACGTAGCCCACTAAATCATTACTATATATAATTACATTAAAGGCTAAAATTTAAAATTCTATTAGTTATCAAATATGGATTCATTGACATTACTAAAACTCTATTTAGAGAAAGTGAACCCTATCATAAATTGGTGAGCCATAATTTTTTTTTTTTTAATTTTAATTCTTAAAGCGGTTTAAAAACTGAAAAAAAAAATTATGATTCTAAAACTATCAGGTTGACTTGACCCGAGCCTAATTTTATGTGTGTGTGTGTGTATATATATATAGATCTATTTATATATATGAAGAAGAGTTTCATAGTTTAATTGATTTGTATCCCCAAAAATTATAAGTTTTTCTTTTCTATTTAAAAATAAAAATGAGTTAAATAATACATAAGAAAAAATGTTTGATTGTCAAATAGAAAATATTATGTACATATGATCTTTTGTTGATCTTGTAAGAGATTCTTCAACTTCATCATTTAATTATATAAATAATATATTGTAGAGAGATTCCTAAAATAAAATAGAGAGTAAAAAAAAAAAAAATTAAAAGGTTAGAGATTGAGGAGAGAGAAAGATGATTGAGATTGAGGAAAAAAAAAGACTATTTTGGAAGCAATAAATAATTTAAGTAAAAAAATAAATGGTGTTTGGATATGAATATGAGAGACTTAAGGGTTTCACCCTTAAAGAAAAATAAAATATGAACTATTAGATTAGGTAAATTGAAAGGCCTAAATTATTTGTCAAATACATTTGCTAAATAGCAAGGGTGTAAATTCAAATTACCCAGTCTGGCACAAGCTTGAAAATTAGAGTTTTGACAGGTTCAGACGGAACTTTTTCAAGTATGAAAATTGAATTTGAGTCGAGCGGGAGTAATGTTCTAAATTTTAAAGCCTGGTACCTACCTTAAAGGGATCAAGCTGAATTTTGAATTTGGGTAGGGGGTTAAAAGTATTGCTTGAATTTGGAATCAAAATTTTTTGTGTATATATATATATAATCCCAAAATTGGATTCAAATGTACTTTATTTTCTTCTTTAAATATCTTTAATAATAACAAAAACAACAATCCTAAGATATATACAAAATATAAAAATATGATAAATAATTAACAAACTCAACTTAAAATATAATAAATATTTTATACTAAATTAAATAATTATAGGAAAAAAAGTATAAAATTATATCGGACTAGTTAATCAGGTTGGACTTGAAGTTGTGCTTTAGACCAACTGAACAGGTAGTCCAATGGGTCAGATTTCAGTTTGAATTTATACTAAAAATTTAAAACCTGAGATCGGACCATATCGGACTCGGGTTGAATTGGGCTAGATTTCTTTGAGCTGGCTTGATAAGGTTTTAGGCTTTTTTTTTTTCCCTCTCATCCGTGACTCTTGGACAAAATTTCCAGGTTTTCCTTTTATTACATGTTATTGGGGGCATACATATATATATATATATATATATATATATATATATATATATATACACACACGTATGTGTGTTTCTTTTAATTTTTTTTTCTACTTTTCTTTGCAGCTGCTTGATAGGAAGATATATTTAAAGCGTTTCGAGCTGCTGCAATTGTGAATATATATATATATATATATATATATATATATATAGGGATTTGCTATAAAACCTATATGTTGGGCTCTATAAGCTCTTCAATAAAGACATTTTCAATTTTTCTTTTTTTATTGAATTTTTTTAATATTTTTTTGTTTTGCTTTGGATTTTATAGCATTTAGAAGTATTTGGTAAAAAAAGAACTAAAAAAAATCAAGGAAAAAAAAAGAAAAAAACTCATATGTTGGAATCTATAAACTCCTTAACAGGTGTTTTATAGTAAAACTATATACACACACAAACACTAGATATTTTTAAAGAAGTTCTCTTTATGGAAATGTATTTAATGCCAAAGTCTACCTCCATTGGATCAATTCCCTTCTCTCAAGTCATTGATATTGCACGAATTGCCTGTTAGAGCATCTCCAATGGCGAATATTGTTAATTGTAGTATATGTAGCATATAAATATATATTGTTTAAGTGACATTGTCCAATGAAGAATGTTAAATGCACAATCAGTTCAAAAATTATTTTTCAATATTAATGTGCACAAATGTTATTTATGGTTAATAATTAATTATATATTTTATAAAGTATTTTTAGTTTTTGAATAAATTAGATTTTTAACGTAAATTTTACATTTTAAGAAATTTAACAATGTCTGTTAGAGCTTTAAGAAGTAGATATTCACATTGACAATGTTGAGGCCATGTCAGCTTAACATTTATTTTAGACATTACCATTGAAGTATATTTTTCTAAAACAATATCTATATTTGTTTATGTGACATGTTAACTTTAACAATCTATATTCTATTGGAGATACTCTTTTAGAGATATTTTAAATGAATCCTTCTTTTCATCAAAAGCAGCATATTTGCCATCTTTGGAACAACTCAGCCTTATAGAATTGCCTAATCTTAACAGTATGCCCCATTTGCCAGAATGCCCCAATTTGGCATCACTACCTGAAGGAATATGAAGTATCAACGCATTACGGACACTGTATATTTGGAACTGCCCCATCTTAGTCCGTTGCGTTTTGAAAAATTAGTCCGATATAATTTTTTAGTTTTTTCTATGTTTTATTCAATTTACTAAAAAATATTTATTATATTTTAAGTTAAATTTATTAATTGTTTGTCATATTTTTATATTTTGTATAAATCACTAGATATTATTATTATTATTATTATTATTAAAGATATTTTAAGAAGAAAATAAAGTATATTCGAATCCAATTTTGAAATTATAATATATATATATATATATATATGCAAATTTTGGATTCTAAATTCAGACAATACTTTTAACCTGAACTCGATACATAAGCTCAAAATCCAGCTTGATCTCTATAGGGCATACATCATACTTTAAAATTTGAAAAATTGATCCAGTCCGCCCAAATGCTCTCTCCACACTTGAAAATGCCCAATCCAAACTTGTCAAAACTCTAAAAGTTAGGCTTGTGCCAGGCTGGGTAGCTTGAATTTAGAACATTTCCAATGAGCTTTTTAAAAGTTTAATATTTTCTATTTCAAAAAGTTATATATCTTTTCATAGCTCCAATGAACTTTTCAAAATAAAAGTTTAAAATGAAGAGTATAACTTGACTCTCTAAATATAAAAAGCCAAACTCACTTTTTATATTAAACTTCATTTATTATTCCATAATTTTCTAAGCATACTTATAATTACATATATTAATTATAATTTTTTAATAATATCTTGGTATAAAAAATAATTAATAAAAAGAGAAAAAATATGAATAATAATTGTTTATGGGAAAATGCAAAATAGAATGATTATAAAGAGTACTGTTGGAATTGATAAAAAATTACACTCTTTATTATTTAAAAATTCTTCAAGATGCTCTTTATTATAAAATTGATGCTTTTTAAAAATAAAGACAACCATTGAAGATGATATTACACTTTTACTCTTTAGCAAATGTTTTTGACAAATAATATAGGCCTTTCAATTTACCTAATCTAATAGTTCATATATACTTTTTTTTAAACCCTTAAATCTCTCATATTCATATCCAAACACCATTTATTTATTTTACTTAAATTATTTATTGCTTCCAAAATAATCTTTCTTTTTCCCCAATCTCAATCATCTTTATCTCTCCTCAATTCGAGTGCCTTAAAGAGCCCGGATTCGGTGCCTTAGCACCTCCGCATATATATATAAATGTGTGCGTGTTTCTTTTAATTTCTTTTTCTATTTTTTTTGCATCTGCTTGATAGGATGATATATTTAAAGAGTTTCAAGCTGCTGCAATTGTGAATCCTTGGATATATATAGAGGTTCTCTTTATGGAAATGTACGAAATGCCAAAGTCTGCCTCCATTGGATCAATTCCCTTCTCTCAAGTCATTGATATTGCATGACTTGCCTGCTACAGAATATATTTCAAATGAATCCTTCTTTTCTCAATAGCAGCATCTTTGCCATCCTTGGAGCAACTCAGTCTTATAGAATTGCCTACTCTTAAAGGATGGTGGAGGGATGGAACTGCTGGTGAAGAAGATACATATTTTGGCACAAAAATAATACCGTCGATGGCAGTTAATTGCATGTTCCTTCAATTTCGCTGTCTTTCTTTATTAAACATTGAGAATAGCCCGAGGTTAAAGTTCATGCTTAAATTTCATGCCACTTTCCACATCTATCAAAAGCCTAACAATGAAAAATAGGTTTTGGAAGCCATTCCATCAAACTATGATAAGCAGTTCAACGCCAAAAACCCATGAAACGGTAGAAGAAACATTTTCCTCTATTTCTTCCAAACTTCTTGTTAGAATTTGGCTGAGAGTTAAACAAATGAGGAAGGAAGGAAGGAAGGAAGGAAGGAAGGAAGGAAGAAGAAAAGAAGAGCTCTAAAAAAGTCTGGAAATTTTCCAGCATTCATACAACCGATTCTTTAAACATTACAAGCTAACAAATAAAATATAAATACACAAAAGTAATATTCTATGAACACTAGAAAGCATGTTACATCTACCTAACCACTGTCCAGCCACTCTTTCACCATGTAGCTTGCATAATTGCACCCCAATTCAACCATACCTTAATACAAAATATCCTACATTTTTAGTGGTTTTATCACAACCAAATTAACAAACTCTAAACTAAACTAACACAACAATTTAGTTACTTCAACTATGAGTAACCTTATACCATGTTAATCACAAATACATTAAACATAAAAATCCAACAATGTCTACTCTAAAAATGCCATAATCTAACACTTCTCACTTCCTCAATCTTTTCTATGATCTTTAATTTGAGAAGTCTAGGTCTTTATAATATTGACAATCTTCAAGCTCTGCCAAGTTGGCTAAAAAGTCTCAATTCTCTCAAGTATTTAGAGATTAAGAACTGCACTGAATTAAAGTATTTGTCCCCTGGTATTTGACATGTTGTCTCACTTCAATTTTTGTATATCGAAGAGTGCAGGGAGCTTGACGTGTCCACTGCTGATATATTTGATTGGAAAGCCCTTAAAAGCCTTTATTATCTCTACTTGTTAAAGGTTCCACAACTCGAGTCTCTTCCAGAAGGTCTTCAACATGCATGTTACCACTTTAGAAACACTCCATATTAAAGGCTGTAACAGTTTGATTGCTATTCCAGAGTGGATTCGCAATCTCTCATCGCTTAAAGAACTTCAAATTTCAGAATGCCCCATTTTGGCATCACTACCTGAAGGAATACGAAGTATCAACGCATTACAGACATTGTATATTTGGAGCTGCCCCATCTTATCTGGGAGATGTCAAAGGGAAAAAGGTGAGGATTGGCCTAAAATTGGTCGCATCCCAGACTTGCTTTTGTGGTCCAGTCCACAACCCTCTACTTTTTCAGGTATATAACTCAATTTTCCCATGTGACTTCATTCAGCTTACGTACTTTATTTTTGGTTGCATGAAGAATCTTTTCAAGATCTTTTACTTCTATCAGCAGGACCAAAGGGGAAAAACTTTAAGAACTTAATTCAAGTACCCCAGATGTGTTGCAAATAAATGTCGGCATCGTAGTTGGTAATTCATGTTATTCAGTTATTTTCACATTTTAGGATATGGACACATAGAAATAAATACATAAAGGGGGACAAAATATCCTAAGCTCCTTATGCATTTCCTGCTTTTTATATAAATCTGTTGAGCATGTATTTCATTGTATGCTCTCCATTCTAATTTATTATTTTGATCTCAAATTAGGATGACGAGGCGAGGTGCATTTTGTTATCTCAGTGGTAATATTATAGAAGCAATCAAACTTGACACTCAGATACGGTAAACACAAAGCATAAACAATCATTTATTTTCCATTTTTGATCAAAATAAGATTCAAACTCTTACTACAGATCAGACAAAGAAGAAAATCCGTCAGCAAAAGGTTGCTAAGATCGTAGGGATTGGTTTTATAGCTTCCCAATATTAGAGGTAAAACTGCCTCTTCCACACTTTGTTACTACTCAGACTTCAAAGTTATTTTCTAGTCAAGGTGTGACAAACTGTTGCAGCTGAGGAAAAGCTTCCATCTAGAAGAAGCTTTGAAGCCTCAAGTCTTTGGCCATGAGATGAGAAAATCATGAGAATTGCCTGAGCTTCTGTGAGAGCTGAGTCCATCTGTTCCAAAACACCGCAGCCAACAGAGAATGTTGTCCCTTTGGTCTCTACCCATTATTCCTTTTGCTGCTCTCTGTCAACTAGCTTCCCAAGAGGCATACTACTTTTCTTGACAAACACTCTGATTTCTGTAAGCATACTTTTGCTGTATCAAGACCGAGGAGATGACTGCTTTTCATTAACAAATTCTAGAGTTGAAATGGGGGAACTTGAGATTTCGCCTCCTACATATCCAAATAAACCAAGCAGCTTTGGTGTATAAAACTCATTTGTTCATTCGTTCATTTCTGATGTAGAAGTTTAATTCGACCATGTTACCATTATATATAACCTCAAAAATTACTTAAAAACTTGTCAGTTTGGTATGCCACTGATTGACTCTACTGCTTGCTTATAGATAATCTACAAAGAAAGACAATCTGGAAAAAGAAAAACAAAAGAGTTAACAAAGAAATATGTTGCCCAGTCTAAAAGCATCTATTTAAGCTACTCCATTCATATGGTCTATAATTGTTAGAGTGTGTTATTTTTAGAGAGGAAGAAAAAGTAAGGCAACTAATGGCTGTAAAAGTTTCATATAAATGTTGCTAACAAATGGAAGAAATAATGAGAAGCTGAAGCTGCTGCAGATAATTAAAGACAACAGCTATGTGTGTGTTTTTATCATTTGGTCTAATTCATTTTCAATGTAACTAGGAACCTAATTAACCAAATGTACTCATATATATTTATGTATTTTAGGCTAAAATTAAGTGATATTTTTGTGTAAAATCTGAAGCATTAAATGCAAGCATGCTATTGTTAGATTAGGTAAAAATCACGTGTTGTTACTGTTTGACAAATCTGGTTGTACTATATATTGAGCTAAATTCAATAAAATGTTGAGAGAGTTTTGTAGTTTACTCTCTCCGGTTCTTCTTATCTACTTCTTCTATTTTTCAGCTAGGTAAAGAGGTTTAGTTTCTCTTTTTTCTTTGATTAAGACACTAAGTTGAACTTACAAGTGGTATCAGAGCTTCAAATGATCTTAGGAGGATTGTGGAGGATTTGCTGCAAAGAATGAAAGCTGCAAATCTTATTTCAAGTAAGTTTTGAGTTTTTACTCATAACAATGAAGAAGAAAAGAAAAAGAAAAAGAAAAAGAAAAAAAAAACTAGTTGAGCAAAGTGTTGAGAGGAAAGCTCCAAGAAAGGAGATTTAGAAGAGATGAGGAGAAGAAAATGTATTGACAAATCGGTTTGAGTCGCAACATTGTTCTAGTGAGTTTGGTCAAGTTTATTGCGGTTCTCTTGAGCAAAAAAGGGTGTCTCAAGTTGTTGAAATGAAAGAGACATTAAAAAGCCAAGAGAGAAGTATTGAGAAACTTGAATCCAAAAAAGAGAAGTGGACGGCTTGTGAAGAAAATGGAGAACCAAAAGTTAGACCATTGATAGCTCTTCTCAATGTTACCTCTAAAAATACCAAAGATGAGTGTTAGAGTGTGGTATTTTTAGAGAAGAATAAAAAGAAAGGCAACTAATGGCTGCAAAAGTTTCATATAAATGTTACTAACAAATGGAAGAAATAATGAGAAGCAGAAGCTGCTGCAGAGAAAGATAACAGCTATGTTAGTGTGTTTTTGTCATTCGGTTTAGTTCATTCTCAATGTAACTAGAAATCTAACTAACCAAATGTACTCATATATATTTATGTATTTTAGGCTAAAATTAAGTGATATTTTTGTGTAAAATCTGAAGCATTAAATGCAAGCATGCTATTGTCAGATTAGGTAAAAATTATGTGTTGTTACTGTTTGACAAATCTGGTTGTACTATATATTGAACTAAATTCAATGAAATATTGAGAGAGTTTTGTGGTTTACTCTCTCGGATTCTTCTTATCTGCTTCTTCTATTTTTTAGCTAGTTAAAGATGTTTAGTTTCTCTTTTTTCTTTGATCAAGACACTAAGTTGATATTACAGCAATGTTGAGAAATTGATAATAATTAAAATTATATAAAGTATATAAATTATGATCAAGACACCAAGTTGATCTTACAGCAATGTTGAGAAATTGATAATAATTAAAATTATATAAAGTATATAAATTATGAGAATGGAGAAAGCAAATGAACATTATCTGGAAATGCGTAATTATATTATAAATATAGGCATGTATTATAATAAGTAATGAAGAAGCTGTGTGGTTACCATCTCGGAATCCTCATCGACCTGTTTGAGTTCAAACTTATAAAATATCCTAATGAAGAAAGCAAATGAACAAAGAAATCAGAATCTACATAACAAAAAAGCAGGAAATGCATAACAGTTGCAATTTGCAAAATCACACAACACAAAAGTTTTCAAATAACATCCCTTAGTTCATTACCTTAAGTTTGTTTAATTGACTCTGCCACGTATAACTAAAATAGAAGGCTTCAAATAGAAATCTAAAGAAGAGGACCATAAGCCTATTGTGAATATTGATGATAACCCAAATACATAACTCAAATTAAGGAAGTGGTGGACTGTGCAAACCTAGTCCCACATTGGCTACCTCTGAGCATCCTAAAGATTGTCTTTGCCTAGTAAAACCTTTAAACCTTAACAAGTGGTATCATAGTCTAGGTTATTCATGCTTATCACTATAGGACAGTAGATAAAGCATATATAACCGAGTAAAGCAATTCGATCTCTGTTTTATAAAGCAACTAATATTTGAAAAGAGATAAGATAGTATTATGTAGGACCTCCATTTTCAGGGCATGGTCTACTACTTCACGATAGTAGTGATGGCATTGATATTGAAATAAAACTGCAGAACCTTATAAAAAGTTGGTGAAAAAGAAAAAAAGGAGAATAGAAATTTTAAAGTTGATAGAAATGTATATATTCTAAGCAAAAACAGAAAAAAAGAAATAAAGAACGAACATACATATCAAATTATAACTACAAGTATATAAGAGGGTATTTGTGTTTTCAACAGTTGGGCAGAGCTTTGACAAATTCTTGAATATTGGTCAACTTGCTCAAGGCTCAAATCTCGCCAATACTCTAAGGGAAGAAACTGAATGATTAATTTCTTAACTGGCGCGGCAATCTTAACCAAATTCAAAATGAGCTCTTCTTCTTTTTTACACCGGCCGCTAAAACCAACCAACTTTACCACTTCAAGATTTTGATGTGAACCCCAATACTTCTTCTTTGCCTTGGCTTTCATAGGTGTATCTTTCTCAACCCACTCAACACCTAAATGATAGCCAAGTAAATGATCATTAATCAAATATTTAATTAGAATGATATAAAAAAATTAATTATGAGTACCCAAATACAATATCGATAAAACAGATGCTGAACATTTTTTAGAAACTTCTGGACATGTAGAGGAATTAATAGGAAATTGATTAGTTAGAATTTTCTAGAATTACTTGGGCTCAAAGAAAAAATGTGTGGCTGTAAAATATGTTAGAAAAAGATGTTTCTAGAGTTAGTAATATTGACCACAAAAAGTCGGTAATTCTAGATTTTTACCATACAAAACCGACTTAGTCCCATATATAAATATGTATGAGTTCTTAGTGCGATGTAAGCCAGGAAGCAAATCAGCTATTCAATTTATGTCCACACGCGTCCCCATTTTTATTTTTTATTTTTCAATTAAACCCACTATGAAAGGTGCTTTTCATATATAATCAGGTCAAGAATACCTATTTATGCAATCATTAAAAGCTAATAGAGCTACGTTGTTTCAATAATTAAGGGTAGTTATTTTTATACATTATGGCCGATAATTTTTGCTCACAAATTTCAGTTTCAGTTTGAAACAATAATTTTTGGTTTATTAAAATGATTAATTATCTAAATTTCAAAAATTATGGAATATTATTAATGAAGATTATACTATTTCTGTTGACATTATCAGTTTATTTTTTTATTACTACTAAGCTAATATTACAATCTGGGTTATGCTTTTACAAATAAAGAGGTTTTTCCTTTTATAAGTTTAAGTTTATTGTACAGTATACAATACGTGACTACTTTAAATATTATATATTTTATACAGTATAAAACTATATATTTATACTAAATCATCTTATTTATATGTTATATTATAATCTTTACGTTAGAGACATGATAAATTTATTTTATTTTATGTCATATTATATTTTTATTTTTACATTTTATTTGTAATTTTATCTGTGTTATGATAAAATTATATCTATTTTGTTTTATGTTGCATTTTTACCATGTTTTTTGAAATATCACTTATCATTTAGAAAATAATCACTATCATATTCGAAGTTTATATTTTAAAATTCAAAGAGACGTGTCATATTCCTTTTCATATCTATAAGTATGTTTTAGCTTGTTCATTAGTGGAAGATTTTGGTGGAGATAATATATATATTTTTTTGATTAGTAGTGTTTTATAAATTGAGAAGAGAGTTTGTTCAATTCTCATGTAAATATCAAATTCTTCATTAAAAATTCATCTCTTTGAATCTTTGTTTTGAGTATGGAAAATGAAAATGATAGTGGGGGATAATATTTACCAACAGCTTATTTATGTGGACAATAAGAATCATAGGTCATTTGAAAATCATTTCATTGATAAAATTTTATGTTTGTGGAGTTTTTGAAGATGGATCTGAAGAGCTCTATAGTCTCTTAGTATTCTTGGTATCTTTGGTTTCAAATCCAAGAGAACCATATTGGGTCAATAAAAACTGTAATAGAATACATATTAAATGTTAACCAATGAGCATAATATTTAAAATGATCAATTTCTATAGGATTTTATATCAAAAGCTGTGTGAACAGATTTTTGATATTTAAGAGTATATGTGAGCATATAAAGTAGAGGATGAATATTCTACATTTTTTGTTAGATACATGTCAAAAGGTCGATTTTACTTTTATTTTTTTTATTTTTATTTTTATTTTTGACAGGTTAACAGGATCTATAGCTTTTTAGATAATTATGATAATAATATTTTCAGGTAAATGGCACAATATTTCTGGATTAGAACGTTCTATATAGTACTATATTAGAAATTTTCTTCCTCCATCTGTGGGATCACTACGTGCATAAAACGAGATGATATTAATCCTAGAAAGCTGATGGAAAATTGGTACAACCAACTTCATCTCAAGCTGATGGCAAATCCTGTGTTGATTGCATTTCGCCACTTTGGAGGTGGTATACCACTGTGAGAGGTACAGTGGAGCAGCCTTACTCATTTTTAATACAACAAATTCAATTTTGGGAAATGTCGTCAGTGACATGGTTGTTGGACCCTGCATCTACAGCAAATTAAAATTACCTCCCACTCTCATATTTGTGTTCCTTCGAATTTTCTCTGTTGAACTACTGAGTGCGAATCAAGAAGCCTGAATGTATTGGAAGCCTTTTAATTTTTACTCCGTTAGCGTATTTCAAAATGTAACATTTGAAATTAATGGACAAAACTCAGAAAAGGATAGCAAAATCCACTTTTTATAGCAAGTGATTATTAAAATGTAAATATTATTTACAACTTTTCCACCTATCATGCAAGTTTATTTACTACATAGGGTGATATAAGTGAGTGTACATTGAAGTCCTAGTCTATTTACGTATGAAATTTGTGTTCCTGTTAAATGTGATACCATCTGATTAAAACATTTTAGTGAAAACGTTCAATTTTATATCAATTTTGTTAGAAGTATGGTCCAAGAAAAGTTCTAAAGAGAGGAAAAAACAGACAGTTTATACAAGACCGTAAACTAAAAAAATATTTAATCTTTGTCATTTGACAGATACAAATATGCTGTCTTTTACAGATAGGATAATAGCATCATAACAAGGTTACAAAAAACTGATAAAAAGATCAGCCAAAATAAAAATAAATAAGGTACACTTAGTTTATTTGTTTCACATGTAACCAAGACATTTGACACAAATTTTATGTCTAATACTCCCTCTCACATATAGGCCCGTTTGGGTCTTTACATGTGTATTTTCGGCCTGACTTTTTTTGGACTCATTTAGGTCCTCACACATATTTTTATTTTTGAGTGAAACTATTAAGTTTTAACCTATGTGATCCACTAGGTTTTTTGGCTCTAATACCATGTTGAATCACCACTTTTCTTAAAAGCTTAAGCTAATAGAAGATAAGTCATCATCTTTTTTATATTTTATCTCTAATATTTTTATCTTCAACCTCTTTAATGCCATGTCAGCAGCCATATCATCAAAAGTGCTATCTTCAACAAATTTTGCAAACATTATATTTTATTTAAATTGGAAAATAAGTAAAGCATTCAAAATTATACTCTGCCCTGTTGGTTTAATTTTCAGAGGAAATATTTTACTCGGAATCAATTTAATTTGTCCCATGACCATCCAAAACCAGCAGCATAAACGCACGTCAGCACCACCACTATTACATTGTATCCCTCCGCGATCTGCCTGCTCACCAGCTCGCAAGCAACCGCTACCTACTCTAAAGAAATTTCAATTGCTTTCGATTCGAGAATTGGATCGGTGTAAAAATTTTTGTTTATTTTTTTTTTCCATTCATATATATATATATATATATATATATATAAACTTAATAATAGTTATGTTAAAATATAAAATTTAAAAACTGAGATTAAATGTTAAAAAAAAAAAAACTGAGATTAAATAATAAAATAAAAAATAAATAAAAAGTAAGTTAATCAAAAAAATGTAATCTATCTAAACCATTTATTTATTATTTATTATTTAAATTTAACTATTAAATTTTATATTTTAATAACCTCATAATAAACTATGTACCTTACAGATAAACATTTGAAAGCCACCTATTAGGAACAAAAATATGCAATCTTTGCTTATTTGGATTACATTTTTTATTGGACTGCCATGTCATCATATATCAACCATGTGTCCAAATTTGACACATCATATGCCACATGAAAGGTCAGATTATTTTAATTTAATTATTGGAATAATATTTAGGATAAAAAGAAAAATAATTAGAGATTATTTTTATTCTTAGAGAGATAAGGAATGTTTCCTTATCTCTAATGTGAACATGAGGCACAAAATATATCTATGTCCTTAGGGTGGCCGGCCATATAAAGAATTTATGGAGATTGAGATTATGTAATATTCTATCTCCTATATTCTCTAGGTTTTAGAGATACCTAGAATTTGATGACATTATTCCTCTCTTAAACTTGCATAGATAAAAACATTAACATTATTCCTCTATTCTTAACAGTTTTTGTTAGTGTGAACATGAGGCACAAAATACCTCTATGTCCTTAGGGTGGCTGGCCATATAGAGAATTTATGGAGATTGAGATTATGTAATATCGTATCTCTTATATTCTCTAGGTTTTAGAGATACTTTAGGGTTAAACCACTCTTAAACCTCTCCTATAAATAGATTGCTACATTGAGAGTGAAAAAATGATCCTTTACACCATTCACCACCAGCCCTCACGGCTGGACGTTTTTCTCTCTTCCTCACAGTAGCAAAGCTTTTCTCTTAGGTTTTTGTTCAATTTTTGTTAGTTAATTCATAGCAAAGTTGTGCTACATAAAGGAAGGTACAAGGAGGTTCGGCCAAGCCATTGGAGGAGTCAAACTTGCTACCTTGATCATAGTTTGAAGAAGCCAATGATTGAAGATTAAATGATAAATTCCAGCAGCCATCAACTATTGGATTTGATTCTTTTTCTCTTATTTTCTTACTATTTAATCTATATTATTTCTTTATTGTTTGATGGATAATTTATAAATAATGTGTAACTAATTTTTCTATGAGGATTATGATGTATTTTTATTACGAATATTTAGTGTTTAATGCATATTTAAGTTTGATTTATGTTTAAGGTTAATATTTTATTGTAGTTATTAATGCTTCCATGAAAATGTGGATTGATTAAGTATTTATATTAGCTTAGAAATAAGGGATATAAGTATGGATGGGCAATAAAATACATTGTTATAGAAATATTGCATGCCTTAGTGACAACTTTAACATGATTTATTGGGTTTGCATGTCTTAGGGCTTAAATTTCCGTATTTAGATTAGAGATAATTAAATACGTTGTGCTTGCTAGATAAGAATGCATTGAGAAATCAACTTCTAGTCATATGTGATTAAAGGGGGGTTAACCTATGAATCTATAATGCATTAGGGCTAAATAAGAGTAATAGTGGTGAAGTCATAATCATTGTTTCTTACAATCTGTGAAATTTTACTTGCTGCCTTGCTTTTGTTTTATTATTGCTTTCATTTTAATTCATGCTTGATTACACAACAACAATCTTTCATTCAAAAACAACTCTCTTTTACTTTTGTTAGTTTAATTTTACAATTGATTTAATTTCAATAATTAGAGACATTATTCCTCGTGGGATCGATATAAGTTTTCTTAATTTTAAACTACTTTATTACTTGTTGATTTGTGTACTTGCGAGTTAATCTTAAATATACCACAACAAGTTTCTGGCGCTGTTGCTGGAGAATAATTATTTCTAGTTTTGAATTTTGAATTTATTGTTGATTAAATTACCGTTTTAATTTAATTTCTGTTTTTGTTTTTGTTTTTGTGTTTAGGTTTGGTTTTAGCCAACAAAGATCAACAATTGGAGAGCTTTCTTGGATCCAAAGCAATCCAATTCGAGTTTGAAGAAGAAGGAAATCGAAGTCGATAAGTTCTTAATTTTTTTTGTTTTTTTGTTTAGGGTTCTAGTGTTTTCAGTTTTAAAAAAAAAAAATTATATATATATATAATTCGCTGTTTTGCTTTAGTTTTAGGTTTTTAATTTACTATTTTTGATTTTTGTTTAGCTTACTGTTTGTTTTTAATTTATTTTTGTTTTTTTTTTTAAATTCTGAAAACTAGATTTGAAAAAAAAAAATACAGTCGCAGTTTAGATTTTGCTTTTGCTTTATTTTTGTGTTTACTTTGAGTTTAATTTAATTTGCATGTAGCTTTAAGTTGTGTGAGTTAATTAGATTGTTTTATTTCAGTTTTTTCTATTTAATTTTAGTTGCTGTTTTTAATTTTATTTTGCTTTTGTTTTGGGTTTGCTTTGATTTTAATTTAGTTTGCTGTTAGTTTTAATTCTTTTAAGTTATTTAGTTTGTTTAATTAAATTTTTAGTTTTAATTTTAATTGCTGGATTTTTAATTTTTTTTAGTTTAATTTGTTTTCTTATTTTGTTTTTCTAGTTTTTGTTTTTTGTTTATGTTTTATTAGTTTGCCAATTCATAGTTAACTTTAAAAAAAAAAATTTGAGAAGGATGGAGTCTCAGAATTAAAAGTTTATTATGCAATTTCAAGATTATAGATATCAATCTTATTGGAATGGAATTGGGACTTATGGAGTCCAAAATGTTATATGCGAATTATGTGGAGGTAATCATTCAAGTTTTGATTGTCAAGTGAGAAATTCTTTTTACCTTGAAGATTCATATGAGAATTTCTCATGGCCATCCAACTCTCCTCCCAACTCAAATGACTCGGCATGGTACAATCAACTTATAATATGCATGGCTTAATCCTTCAAAAATTCTGCAACAACATGGAAAGTCACCATCAGAAGGTGTGGAAAGAATTCAAGAGTCATGTGATAAATCCAGTGCACAAATTGAGGAATTATGTCATGAGCTAGCTGCTATGTTTAAATACATTGCAAATTCCATAGGGCAACTAGAGGTAGCATTCTCACAAAGAACTCAAGAAGACTTGCCAAATAGTGTGGAAATTAACTCTAGTCAACAAGTTGAGGATTTGATAAATTTTCAAGAGCCATTAAATGAAGATAAAAGGCTTGAGGATCATCAAGAGGATACATCAAGTACTCAAACAAGCCAAAAGTTAGGAAAACTAAAAGAGAATAAGATTATGGCCTCACAACATGAAGGTTGTTCATTAAAGGAGCCATGTTTCCAACTAGAAATTGAAGTCAAGTTGACTTCAATAGAAGCTAATCCAAGCATGATTATACCTATACGAGCTCAATTCATTGTTACATTCAAAATTTTTATTCAAGATGAGACTGACTTGGTTCTAGATGTCAAAAGTGTTTAAGGATTCCAAAATAATGCACAACTACCATACCCAAAGCTTGGAAAATACTATGAAGATGACATCATCCTTATATATGATCCTGGTTGAAATTACAAAAAAATCAAGCTAAAGACTTGAAACAAGCGCATTTTGGGAGGCAACCCAAAGTTTAAAGGTATTTTTAATTTTAATTTTTAATTTTTTTTAGTTGTTTTTTAGGTGTCAAAGAAGAGAATATCAATGGAGAAGCATAAAGGGAGTGATCGGTCAAGGGAGTTTCATAAGCCTAAATTTTGCAATTTCATTGTATTTCATCAAATGAGGGAGCTTTCTTAGCCCTTACTTTTTATTATGTTCATTTTTCTTTGTTTTGAACATCGAGGACTATGTTCATCTTAAAGTTGGGGGTGGGTTTTCTTTATTTGAAGCTTTTCTTCTTTAGTTTTTAAAATTTCTTAGTTTTTAGTTTAGTATTTAAAAAAAAAAAGAAAAAAAAAGCTGTTTTTGTTGCTGATTTTTTTTTTTTTTGTTTTTAGGGTTTTTTTTTCAGCATACCTTGATGAGCCTATGATAAGAATATGATTGTGAATAAATTGATTCTTAGGTAGTGGAATTGTTTTTGTGTATTCTCTAATGCCTAAAGTTAAGTTCACTTGTTATTACTTTCAAAATTATTTTGAGCACTTTATTAAATATACATACTTTTGATTGTAGTTTGGAGAAGGTTTGCATTAATTTAGAGTGATTATTTTTTGTGAACTCTAGAACTTGCATAATTATTGCTTGAGGCAAAATCCTAGAGAGATGCATTACTTTGAATATGATTTAGGCCATCTTTGTTTTGAGATTGAGCCTTTTTAGCCTACCTTTGAAATATTTATCCGTTAGTACCTTATTTGAGCCATTTTTAGGATGCATAATTGAT
Source organism: Ochetophila trinervis (assembly GCA_003254975.1). Taxonomy (NCBI): domain Eukaryota; kingdom Viridiplantae; phylum Streptophyta; class Magnoliopsida; order Rosales; family Rhamnaceae; genus Ochetophila; species Ochetophila trinervis. Next base: position 207,534 of record QANX01003285.1, read on the forward strand.
TGCATATTATAGCCTTTTTATTCATTAAGCCACATTGACTTACCTCTTATGCCTAAATATATTTTTCCTACCTTATACACATTTATCAAAGAGAGCTTATGTAAAATTGATTTCTGCTTATAAATTGTATTTGGTGGAATGAAGTAGAAGATAATTTGGGGGTGGTTGATGTTGGTAAAAATATAGTTATGTATCTTTGATGTTGAAAAAAGAAGTTCAAGCAAGGTATGAGAAAGAACAATTGGGGGGTTGAAAGGAAAGAAAAAAAAATGTTCACTAAAGGTGAAAAAGGAGTTGAGAAAAAAAAAAGGAAAAAAAAATGTTGTGAAAAAGAAAGTTGTTTTGTGAAGTTTGAAGGAAGGGAAGAAGAAAAGTACCTTTGAGAGAAGAAAACAAAAGTTTTATAAGCATATTTCATAAGTTTTCTTTCTTTGATTTTTTTATTTTCTTATCCTTTTCTTTCTTCTAAACCATTACCCTTTAGCCTTTACATTACAAGCCATTAAAGTCTTATTGATTCAAGGTAATGCATTGATCTACATTAGTGGAGAGATATTAATTATGTTAAGCATATGATAGTTCATATATTTATTTTCAAACTATATTTAATGTAGATTTATTCAAGTGCATGACATTGAATGTATTATTTGATTTTTACACACACACTTGAAAGTAATGATTATGTTGAATAGAAGATAAGGTGTTGAGATGCATGATCACTTGGAAATTAATTTTGAATTAATATGATTGTGCAATCTTTGAGACAACCTCATCAAGGTATTTGGTTTTATAGGAGTATGTTTTTAGTTCTTTCTTTGCTAGGGACTAGGAAAGTTCAATTTGGGGGTATTTGATAGGCATAAAATGTAAATATTTTTATGCCACTTTTTTTTATTGAATTTGAACTAGTTTATAATTAATTGTTAATGAAAAATACTTAATTACTGTATTTTTCTATTTTCAGTAAAAGAAAGACAAATGCTGGAATTACCGTATTTCTGTGCAACCTTTACTGAGACAATCATATCTGGAGCCATACTTAGAATTTTTGTGCAATTCCATTTGCTAATGATTCCTGATTCAATAATCTTAAGTTCTGAAAATTTTCATTGAAAATGGTTCAGCCAATAAGTGCTATTTTGATTTACAAATGCAACAAATTCATCAGTTGCGGCAGATTTACACTGTCTTGGGAAAATGAGGATTTAAGTGTCTTTCTGGTGTCCAAATTGTGCAAACAAGATATTCATGAAAATCTGAGACATAGACCGAACTTTTTCAACAAAAATAACTGGATTCGGAATTCATTTGGTCACCCAAAGTGTACTTGGAATCTGCCTAGCGGTCAAGGAAGATATAAAAGGAAAGTATTTTGGCTTACTTGGATGCTTTTGATGATTGGACCTCCATGTCATCACACTTTGGCCATGTGTACGAAATTTACCACATCATATGCCACATGGAAGGTCAGATTATTCTAATTATATTAATTGGAATAATATCTAGACTAAAAGGAATTAGAGTTGCATATTAATTGGATTCCTAAAGAAAAGGAAACATTCCTTATCTCTAGTGTGAACATGAGACACATTTTACCTTAATCTCCATAAGGTGGCCGGCATTACTAGGGAAGATAGGAGTTGGAGATTGAGTTTACATATTATCTCATATATTCTCTAGGTTTTAGAAGGGTTTTAGGGTTAAACCTCTCCTAAACATTCTCTATAAATATCATGCATTGCTGAAGGGAAAACACACCATTCACCACCAGCCCTCACGGCTGGACGTTTTTCTCTCTTCCTCATGGCAGCAAAGCTTTTCTCTTAGGTTTTTGTTCAGTTTTTGTTAGTTAATTCATAGAAAAATTAACAAAGTTGTGCCACTTTTTAAAAGCTTATTTTATTTGATAGGCATAAAATGTTAATGTTTTTAAGCCACTTTTTATATTGAATTTAAGCTAGTTTATAATTAAATGATAATGAAAAGTACTTAATTATTATATTTTTCTGTTTTCAGTAAAAGAAAGACTAAAGCCAGAATTACTGTGTTTCTGCGCAACCTTTATTGAGAAAATCATATATGGAGCTACACTTTGAGATTTTGTACGATTCTAGTTGAAAATGATTCCTGATTCACTAGGCTTCAATAATGAAAAGTTTCATTGAAATTGGTTTGTCCAATCAGAGCCAGTTTGATTTACAAAATCACTATTTCCAACAGTTGCGACAGTTTTACTGTATCTCGGGAAAACTGGAATTTGAGTGTCTTCCCGATGTCCAATTTGTGAAAAGAATATATTCCTGGAAAGCTAAGACATATACCTAACCTTTTTGACAAGAATCATTGGATTCAGAGTTCATTTGGTCACCCAAAGTCTACTTGGAATCTTCCTGTCGGTCATTGAAGATAAAAAAGGAAAGTTCTTTGCTTATTTGGACTACATTTGTGATTGGACTGCCATGTCACCACACACCAACCATGTGTCTGAATTTGCCACATCATATGCTACATGGGAGGTCAGATTATTCTAATTTAATTATTAGAATAATATTTAGGATAAAAGGAAAATGAATTAAAGATTGATTTTTATTGCTAGAGGGATAAGGAATGTTTCCTTATCTCTAGTGTGAACATGAGGCACAAAATACCTCTATGTCCTTAAGATGGCCGGCCATTTAGAGAATTTATGGAGATTGAGATTATGTAATATTGTATCTCCTATATTCTCTAGATTTTAGAGATACCTTAGGGTTAAACCACTCTTAAACCTCTCCTATAAATAGATTGCTACCTTGAGAGTTAAAAAATGATCCTTTACACAATTCACTAGCCCTCACGACTACAGCAGTCTTCTTCCCTCTCCAGCCGCATCTTTCCTTTTCTTTTCCTCCCCATTCTCACAGCAACATAGGTATTTAGTTAGATTTATTATTCAGTTTTTAAGAGAACAAAGTTGTGCTACACAAAGAGAAGTTCAAGGAGATTCAGCCAGCCTTTGGAGGAGTCACCTTGAGGCTTTGATCATAGTTTGAAGAAGCTAAGAAGAAAGGATTGAAGAACCAATTTCCAGCAGGCTTAAATCCATATTTGTTTTCTTTTCTCCTATTTTCTTTGTTATTTAAACTATGTTGTCTCTTATTTATTTCATGGATAATTTTGAAATGATGTGTAGCTAATTTTTCTATAAGGATTATGAAGTAACCCTTTTAAGACTATTTAGTTTCTAATGCATATTTAAATTCGATTCATGTTTAAGGTTAATATTTTATTGTAGTTCTTAATGCTTCCATGAAAAGGTGGATTGATTAAGTATTTATATTGGCTTAGAAATAAGGAGTATAGATATAGATGGGCAATAAAATACATGGTTATAGAAATATTGCCTGCCTTAGTGACAACTTTAACACGATTTATTGAGTTTGCATGTCTTAGGGCTTAAATTTCCGTGTTTAGATTAGAAGTAATTAAACACGTTTTGCTTGCTGGATTAGAATGAATTAAGAAATCAACTTCTAGTCATATGTGGTTAAAGAGGGGTTAAACTATGAATCTACAATACATTAGGGCTAAATAGGAGTATTAGTGGTGAAATCATAATCCTTGGTTCTTAAAATCTGTGAAATCGTACTTGCTGCCATGTTCTTGTTTTAATATTTCTTTGCTTTTAAATTCATTCTTGGATACACACAACAATCAAACAAACTCTCTTTTAATTTTCAAGTTTAATTTACAGTTTATTTAATTTCAATAACTAGAGACATTATTCCTCGTGGGATCGATATCGGAATTCTCTTAGAACTCCACTTTATTACTTGTTAATTCGTGCACTTGCTAGTTAATTATACCACAACAAGTCTTTGACGCCGTTGCTGCGGAATAATTATTTATAGTTTTGAATTTGAATTTATTGTTAATTAAATTTCTGTTTTTAGTTTAATTCTTTTGTTTTTGTTTTTGTGTGTAGGTTCGGTTTTAGCTATCTAAGAACAACAAATTGGAAAGCTTTCTTGGATCCAAAGCAATCCAATTCGAGTTTGAAGAAGGAGGAAATCAAAGTAGATAAGTTTTTAATTTTCGTGTCTTTGTTTTTAGGGTTTGCTGTTTAAATATAAAAAAACTTTTGCTTACTGTTTTGTTTCGGTTTTAGGTTTTAATTTACTGGTATTTGATTTTTGTTTAGCTTACTGTTTGTTTCATCTTGAGTTCTATCTTTCTATTAAAAAAAAAGTTCTGAAAACCGGATTTTGTAAAAAAAATATTTACTGATATTTTATTTATGTTTTTCATTACTGTTTGCAATTTTGGTTGCTGTTTTAGGTTTTTCATTATTGAATTTTTGAGTTTATTTGTTGGTTTTATTTGTTTAATATTCTGATTAATAAAAATAAAAAATTAAACAATAACTGCACTTTTTTATTTACAGTTTTTTTGTAATTGCTGTTGCTTACTGTTTTAAATTGTTTTGTTTGCTGTTCGGTGTTCATTTTTGCTTAATTTTTGTGTTTACTTTTAGTTTAATTTAATTTGCCTCTAGTTTTAATTCTCTTTAGTTATTCAATTGTTTGATTTTAGTTTTATTAATATTAGTTGCTGTTTTAATTCAGTTTTTCCATTTATTTTCAGTTGCTGTTTTTCTGTTTTGTGTTTTGTTTTACTGTTTTAATTTTTCAGTTTTGTTTAGTTGTTCTATTTGATGACTCTTAACTCTGAATCTGAATTTTCTGAGAGAGATCTAAGGAGATTAAGGAGAGAGGGAGATAGAGAAACTTTATTTAGAAACACCGAAAGAGAAGAAAACAATATGGAAAACCAAGGTAACACAGTAATTCCTAAAGTCCCTATTAACCAAGGTTATAGGTCTATTAGGGATTATGCTGCATCTAGAAGGGTTGAGGATATATCATGTATTAGGAGATCACTTATTGATGCACCTAGCTTTGAGGTCAAGCCTATTACCATGTCTATGCTCAATAATTACCAATTTGGAGGGTTACCAAGTGAGGATCCTAACCAACATATATCGAATTTTTGTGATGTGTGTGAGTTTGTGAAATATAATGGTATTACTGAGGATGCTGTAAAACTTAGGTTGTTTCCTTTTACTTTAAGGGATAAAGCCAAAAGTTGGTTACAATCTCTACCCCCTAGGAGTATTGTCACTTGGGATGATTTAGCCTTTAAGTTTCTAAACAAATTCTTCCCACCTATTAAAACTGCCAAGCTTAGGAATGAAATTAGTACTTTTCACCAATTTATATGAAGCTTGGGAGAGGCTAAAAGAGCTACTTAGGAAGCGTCCACACCATGGGATGCTCATTTGGAGTCAAGTCCAAACCTTTTATAATGGGTTAAATAATTTAACAAGAAATAATGTGGATGCTGCTGCAGGTGGTGCTTTATTAAACAAGTCCCAAGAGAATGCATATGAACTACTGGAGGAGATGACAATCAACAATTCCCAATGGGCAAGTAAAAGGAGCCAAAACCTAAAAGAGACCATGGCTGTCCATGAAGAGGATAAGTTAGATAAATTGAGTTGTCAAGTTGCATTGCTTACAAAGCAACTTGAAACCTTGGGTTCCAACAATTATACTGATATTTCTAATATTAATTGTTGTGAATATTGTGGGAATAATGATGAAAGTATAAATTGTCATGTAGGAAATTCTATTGAATCGAATGATGTGAATTTTGGAGGGAATTTCTGACAAGGCAATAGCAACAACAACCCCTTCTCCAACACTTACAATCCAGGATGGAGGAACCATCTAAATTTCTCATGGAGAGACAACTCAAACACCCAAGGAGGACAACAACAAAAAGAGATCTATCAAGTTCCACCTCAACGACACCAACAATTTCAATCCTCGAATTTCAATAAAACTTCTAAAACTCAAACTCCACCTTTATCTCAAAATGTCTCTTTACTTGAGCAAGCTATGATTAAAATGAATGATACTTATAGTGCTCATATGCAGGAAACAAATGCAGCAATAAAGGGACTAGGAATTCAAGTGGGGCAACTCGCTCAAGCTATCAAAAGACCTTTGGGCACTCTTCCAAGCCAATTTGAAATCAACCCAAAGGAAGTTGTCCAAGTAATGGGGCTAAGGAGTGGAAGAAAGCTAGAGGATCCCCAAATCAAAAAGGAGTCCCAAAGTTCTAAGGAGAAGGAAATACAAGAGAAAACTGAAGCCACCAGTTTTGAGGAAAATCCAAAGGTGGAACAGGCTAAGGGAGGATATAGGCAAACATTGTCTGAAATGGAGGCTGAATTTGAAGCATGGTTTGAGTAATAGGATCCAAGTGAAGATAGCTAGACCTACAATGAGAATAGTGACGGAAAAAGGGTAGTGAAAAAGCCAACAGCTTTGGAAAAAGAAGAAACAAACACAAAAATGGAGGTAATGGTTACAAAGGAGGCTATGGAATGGGATGGGCCAATTGAAGAAAGTGCTAAGGAAAGCATAAATTCTAATGATATTGGGGAATATAGTGAAGAAGTAGACCAGCCCAACCACCATACTTTTGAAGAAGAGACACATGAAAGAATGGATGAAACATGGGGTGAATCAAAGAAAGTAGTGCTTTCAATGAAGACGACTTTCATCCCATGTACGGCCCTACTCAAATATACGAGGGATACAACTACTTTGATCAAAAGCTGTTCATGAAGAACCTTAGAGAGATAGAGGCCAAAAAGAAGAGACTAGAAGAAGAAAGAAAGAAAATAGAAAAAGAAGAAGAGTGCCAAGAGTTTCCAAAGAAACTGCAAGATCCTGGAAAATTTACCTTTGATTGCGAAATTGAACATATTAAATTTTCTGATGCTTTATGTGATCTTGGTGCTACAACTAACATTATGCCTTATTCTATTTGCATGAGTTTAGGTTACAAATGGCTGCGCTCAACCAACGATGATCTTATATTGGGTGACAACACTCGTGTGGAAATTGAAGGTATTTTGGAGAATGTTTGCATCAAGGTAGGATCTCGTGAGTATGTGCTGAATTTTAGAGTCATAAAAATTAAAGATCCTAATGCTACATTGATCTTTGGTAGGCCTTTCTTAGCTATTACAAGATCTAGAATTAATTTAGAAAAGAAAACTTTAGAACTACTAAGTGAAGATGGCCTAACTAAAGAAATCTTTTATATGAATAAACGTCTTTAATAAAAAGAGAAAGTAAAGAAAAAATGACTCAAAGTATGGAAGATAAAGGGAGGTTTGAGAAAACTTGCATCATTAATAGAACTGAATTGTCTAATTGCTTATGTTATTTGGGTGCTTCTATTAATGTTATGGATAATACTATTGCAAGGAAACTAGGATTGAAGCTAACACCTACCACTATGACGGTAAATATGGCTAACCAAAGCCAAATCCAACCTTTAGAGATAGCCATGAAAATTAGAGTGGAGGTGGGCATGTTTTCTTTCTTAGTAGACTTTGTAGTATTTCATGAAAGCAATGGAATTATTTTAGGACGCCCATTTTTAGCTACAAGCAAAGCAAAAATTGATGTTTGCAAGGGAACTTTACAGTTAAGACATGGTTCTAGGATTGAAATTTTTTATATGTATGAACCAATGAAGTCTAAAAAACTCAAACTTCCAAGAGAAAAATCATCTTTGGGGCTGCAAGATGATGGAGGCAACCCAAGGAAGAAACCAAGATGAGCTCCACAAGAAAATCAAGCTAAAGACTTGAAACAAGCGCTTTTTGGGAGGCAACCCAAAGTTTAAAGGTATTTATTTTTAATTTTCAGTTTTAATTTCTTTTTAGTTATTTTCATTTTGTGTTTTAGGTGTCAAAGAAGTGAAAATCAAAGGCGAAGCATAATGAGAGTGATTGGCAAAAAGGGAGCCTTTTTGAGCATAAAAGTTGCAATTTCATTGCATGTCATTAAATGGGGGAGCTTTCTTAAACCCTTACTCTTTATTTTGTTTATTTTCTTTGTTTTTGAACATCGAGGACTATGTTCATCTTAATTTGGGGGTGGTTCTCTTTGTTTGAAATTTCTCTTCTTTANTTCAAAAAAAATTTCAAACCATGCCTAATAGACACTCTTGGAGAGACATGCTAACTTCTACCCTTCAACTTTTTTTATTCACTTAAAAAAAATATATAAAAATCTACTATTCATCCTCCTTTTCTTTGTTCATTTCTTCTCTTTTATCTTTTCTTCATCGCTTTCTTTCTTTCCTTCCATCCATCCTCTTTGTTTTTTTTTTTTCTCTCCTCTATCCATCCCTCTTACCAGCCAAACAAAATTAGAGAACATAAGCTAAGTTCTTCAAGATGGGGACGCTTTACTCTTTACTACTATGAACCAATAAAATTTGTTAATGCTTGAATGGAACATGCTAAAATTAACACTTCAATTTAAGAGGACCATAATTTCTTCGTACAAAAGATGAGATAAAGGGCTAAGGAATTTACATTTCAAAGGCAAGAAAATTATTATAAAACAAAACAAACAAAAAAAATAACTAACCCCCAATGAATAAAAGAAGAAGAAAAGCAGGAAGACTAAGAACAAAAATAGCAAAAGCTACAAAAACGATTGGCACTTAGCCCAATCTTCGTTATTCTCGGACTACCAACTACTAGAACACCTAGTAGCCTATATCCCTACCCACAACTTACTAAAAGATTTTGCTAATATAGCAAAATCAAAATTATGGATTGCTATAAGCAGAGGCAAGTTCTTTTCTCTTCTCTCTCATCTCCATGTATTGTTGAGGACTTGGCGTCTTCCTCTGCTATGCATCTTTTGTAAGGGACAAATCCTTTCTTAAACTTATTGAAGCTTTGTCTTAATTCAGGGAAAGTTGATTTCAAACTTGACTTCAATTCGAAACCTAAATCCAACTCTTTCTCCTCCTTAGCATCATCAACTTCTGAACATTTATCATTATTTTCTGATCCAGTGTTTGAACCTGTCCAAGACTCTTCCTTTTGTACTTGTTTATCTTGGCCTTTCCCTGGTGTCAGACCACTATAAGAAGACCACCACGGCAGAGAAGTTGCAGCTCCAGATATTACCAGGTTAGAGCTTTCATTCTGACAAGGCATGAGATAGAGGGCCTTATGGGAATGCTGATGGAATTGGCTCCAAGTATATTGTAGATTCCCAGTGAAAGATTCCATGGCCGGCAATTCTTTCACATGTTTCTCCTCGTGCACATAAGAAGGCTGTGATTTGCAAGTGCCTTCTGTTGGAGAAGATGGTCTTTGAGAATCTGCAACTAATACAGTTCTTCCGAAAAGCTTAAGGCTCTGTGTTGGTGTGGATGCTTCTTTAGCTGAAGTTTCTCTAGTAGAGCCATTTTCTTCCAGCATAACACTTGTTCTGGTAGACAGCAGGTTGCCAGCACCAGAAGAAACTGGGGATAAGCTACCATTCGGTGTGTTTGAATTACTTGAACCAAGTGTATCCGAGCCCATTACAGATAATACCGACTTTGGAGACTGGTTTTCTGCCTCTGAAATTGATAAATTTGGAGATGGAGACTTTGTTGAACACTCACCAATAGAGATTTCTTTGTTAAGTGGATGTACAAGTTTCCGAGGGTATGGATGCACAGGCTTTCGTTTTGGTCTAGGGGGCGGAATCTCAATTGGCTCTACCGAGCAAGTATTGTTGCCATCTTGATCTCGAGAAACCTATCACGAAGCCAAACAGAAGATTAAGAACAGCATAATGAATGAATCAATCAACATTTTACAAAGAATTCATGCCCTGGGCCAGAATTTTCTCAAAACAGACGAATACACTAGTGATAGTTATAGATACTACGGGACTCAATACTAAATATGTATATCTAGCTAGTGTCTTAACATTTTCCCTCACTTGTAAGCCTATGATTTTAAGCTCTGATACCAAATTACCAATAAACCTAAAAACTTAAGTTGTTACGATGTGTGTTTAATATGTATATCTAGCAAGTGTCTAAGAATGAAATCAAACCTTGGAGAAGAATTTTTGAGCATGGCTTCGAATTTGAACTGCAGTCTTCGTACCGACATGCTCTATTATGGAAACAGAATGATTCAGTATATGACAACACTACTGTGGAAATGTGCTGGAGAGAATTAGTACTCATCCAAAGATACCTTCGATCTTTCGCCAAGCCCGACCGTACATCTTTAAAGCCTCAATGAACTTTTTATGTTCTTCTTCTGTCCATCTTTCTCTTTGTTTCGTGATTGTGTATTGTTTCCTCACCTAACATAGATCCAAATTAAAAAAAAAATTGGTAAAGGAAAAGAGGATTGCCTTCAATTATTCATAGAAAGGAAGAATAAAAATAAACAGACTGGGGGGGGAAAGAAAAAGAAAGAGACAAACCTTAGGTGGGAATTCATTTCCACAAGAAAATTGATCATTTGGTTGTACAGAAGCAAGAGTCAATGAAATTCCATCCCCTGGTGGGACAACACCATGTGAACTAGTTCCTTCACTCTGATCCTATACCCAAAAGACAAAAATCCAAATACATTAAGAAAAAATTCATCTGCTTCAAAAAGTTTTCTTTTTATTTTTCTATTAAAAGGAATCAATCAAATTTAGAAATATTCTATTCTCCATCAATACTATCTAACAATCTTTCAAATATGCGCATAAAATTAGAATCCAAAAACAAGATTTCTTTTACTAACAAAAAATAACTATACTGCCCAGAAAAAAGAAAAAAAACCAAAAATAAAGGGAAAAGAAATATCAAAACAGAGCAAGATGAATAAGTTTCTGTCGTCAAAATTATACTAGAACCTCAAATTGTCACTTTAACTCCAAACTATTCTAGACTACGAATTAAATTTTAACGATTCATTGAAAATATACATAAAATTAATTCGAATTTCTCATCAGAGAAAAACATGCATAAACTTATGGACCTTTTCCAATCCTCCCTGAAAACTCTCAATATAATTAATATATTTCGAATTTTTTTTCTTCCTCGTCACTGTTCTTCTAATTTCTTCAATTCAAAACTATAATAAATACTACAACTTCATGATTATCTAGTTATTCAGTATAATCTGAAACCTATAAACTCAACATGAACCCTTTCATAAAGCTTTCGATTCGATTGGATTCGAATAGACTTAATTGTAACTCTTTTTTACATTCAGAAAATTAAACCCATTTCATTTTTGTGCTCACTAAACAGGAAAATTCCATAAAAAAATTTATCTTTTACAATAACAACAAAGAGGGAAAGAACTGTACACTAGTTCAACAACAGCATACCATAAAAAGCATGAAAAAGAAATCCTTGCTTTCCAACCACGGAGACAGCTTCTCCAACGAAACAGAATCTCTCTAACACGTCGGAACCTCCTTCTTCAAGATCAAAGGAAGAGAGAGAGAAAGCAAGAAAGCTGAAGACTTAGAGGTAGAGAACTCAGAAGAAGAAGAAGAAGAAGAAGAATAGTGATGGAAATGAGGGGAAATAAAAGAAAAATTAAAAATAAAAAGGGAAAGAAAGCTGCAAGCAAGAGCTGCCACGTCAGATTCAAATTTTCTCTTTTTCTGACTTTTGATTTTTGATTTTTACTTTTGATTTTTTATTTTTCAATAATGTCGAAATAGAAATCTTGAGAAGTTTGATGGAATCTTGTGGCTGACATCGAACGTATCCATTGACACGTGGTGTCCGCTCGTACTGTCTCCCGCTTTTTATTACGCATCGTATTTTTATTTCTGTCGCAGAAATTCAACCACTTCCTCTGGATAAACTTGACCCCTCCTCTCAAACCCCCAAACTCTCGCTTCATTGTTTGCCACGTGTCTAATCACTTTATACAATTGAGAGTGATAACTGTTTGTTTTCCACTTTAATTTCTTTTATTTTTCCTTAATTTTAACTTTTTTAAAATTTCTTTTTTATATATAAAAATATTTATATGAAGGGAATGATAGTTGTGAAATATCTATAGCCTCTAAAAATAAGAAAGAAAAAATTCAGCAAAAAAAAAAGAAAAAAAAGGAGAGAGACAAAAAAGATAGATCAGGAACTGAGGATAATTAGATTTTAATAAAAATAATAAATTAAAAAAAGAGACACACGTGTGAGGACCGAATTAGTTTGGCTGCAAAGAGCACTCGTCTTCTTCAGTTGGGGTCTTTGTTAAACAATCGCCAAAAAATGCTCACCATAAATACCAAAGGGGTATTTTGGTAAAATAAGGGTTCAGTGATAAAAGCGGTCTTACGTAGCGCCACGTGTATACAGAGTGGAAGATCTCAGTCAACGTTCTTGCAAGATTTTGGCTCAGATTTTCACTCGCTTTTTCCCCGGCCCAATCGATTCATCACTTGAACATTAAAAATGTGTTTCCTATTATTGCTCTTATTGTTATTATTATCATTCTTATTAACATTAAAAATGAGTTTCCTAATATTACTCTTATTGTTATTATTATTATTCTTTTTTTTTTCTTTTTTCTTTTTTTTCTTTAATTTGTTAAGCTTGTGATGAAGGATCTCCCACAAATAATGGCCAAAGTTCTCACCTTTACTCTTGTTTCTCTCTCTCTCTCGGGCTCAGCCCTAATTTTGTTTTGAGAAGAGGAAATTTAGTTCACAGACGCGAAGGGGGGAGAACCTTTAATTGAAGACTGATGCTTATTGCTGTTTCTGCGTTTTAAACAGCCAGCACTGCCGTTTGGCTTACTTTCTATTTCCTTTTGTTTAGCTAAATGGAACGGTACCGTTTCATTTAATGTTAAGGTTAATACTGTCTTTTGCCTTGTGGTGTACATGTGTCTGTTGGAGAAAGGGTTAGAGAAACAGTATTTAATCCCTCTTCATCCCCAACCTTCGGGAGCTTGCATTGACGCCATTTTTCTCTGTTTTTCTGAAGCTGATTTGCTTCTGTAATTAATGAAATCTTGCATTGAATTTTAAATTGAATCCATTCTTCTCTTTAATTTCTTTTGCTGATTTCATTAAATCTGGACTTCCTACGTCAGCTTGTAGTGCTTTTGGTTTGGTGGGTGGGTGTGATTCTATGTGAGATTTATTATGGTTGAGAATTTGTTTGTATCCATGCATCAGCTTTTGTGGCTTTCTGATTAAAAAAAAAAGACAAGATTAAAAAAAAAGATTATAGCATAAAAATAACCTTTCTGACATCATAATATTCCTCAAGTCCCTGAAAAAGATAATTTATGACAAAGGTTCATCTCCCCTAAAAACTAGGCCATGAGTTTCAATTATATTTAGATTATATCTTTCAGAAAAAAAAAAAAAAATCTCATTTAGCTCGTAATTTATATATTTTTTAAAAACTTACTCCGATAGAAGTTCTTTTACAGGCTCAACAATATCAATGCATAAATCAAATTGCATGCAATTCAGAATCTCAAATAAGTAGAGGGAAATTATAAGTTGTGCAATGAAATTCCTTTAGCTATTATATATATATACGTGTGTGTGTGATTTTGACAACAAATTTGTGGGACTAATTTGACGTTATGCCATAGTTTAGGAGTGAAAATTGTTTTAAGAAATAGTTACAAGAGAAATTGAAATTAAATGTTTTTATAAATTTTGTAATAATAAAAATAATATCTGCTATTAATTAGGAAAATAATTCTATGATTGTGAAAGTGAAGGTGCAGATAACGAAGGAATCATAGTCAACAAGAATACCTTCGAAATGTTGCATACAGCTAAAATCTTGTGATAATTATTGTAATTGATAATGGATATTATAATCATTCCATAATTAGAGCTCCTATACCATGAAAAATTATTGAATTTGTTAATGTTTCCTAGTTTTCATTACCGAAGGTATACAAAATTTATACGCATATAGCTAGAGATATCATTTATTGAATGATTGTATAATTACAATACCTTTCAAACGGATTCTATTATGGCCATTAGGTGTCAAAATAGATCAAATTAAACAGCTAAATCAAATTAAATTATTATTTTTGTTTTGATTTGGTTCAGTTTTTAAAGATTAAATAATTTATTTTAATTTATATTTTTTGTCAAGTTGCATATAACAGTTTGCAAATTGAACACATATGGAACTGTTATTATATGTTTTTAAAATTTAATATATAATATCATATTTATATATTTATTATATAATATCAATTACAATATAATTTTATTTAAAAAATATTTTTAACTAATACATTTACGTGTTTCATATGACACATTTACATTCATAGTTATACATTATTTTTAATTAAAAATAATTTAAAAAAAAAAGATTCAACTGAATCAAACTAAACATTCCATAAATAATTTGGTTTGATTCAATCTAATAGCTTTAACGTTTTAGTTTTTAAACTAACCAGACCGTTCAGAACGATGCAGTTTAAACCTTTTTCAAAAATTGCCTAAATCAAACTGCCATCCACCTTTAGTGACTATATTTGGAAGGAGTTCTTAAGCAACATTATTCAACTCCAACTCAGACTAAAGACTATAAAAAATAACCATTTAAGAACTCTTGCATACCAATTTAGGGGCAACCAAATCAAAAATAAATCATTATTTTCAAATTTAATTCTCTAATATAAATATGTGTGTATATATATATATATATAATTTTCTATAGTATTCATACATGTCTACATTATTATAGGCATAACTGTCAAATTACATGCAATCCCAAAAAAAAAAATATATGTATATATATTCCATAAGTTATATATAATTGGATAATACATTCAATAAATTACATGTTATCTGATGCTTATGTCCATAATGACATGAACATATATGTGTACCCTAGCATAATTATGTATAAAATTTTGTTTTGAGACTACAGTTCATGTATAACTTTATTTGGCAACTTTTTATTAATACTAAAATTTTTATAAGGAAAAGTTAACTATTTAATATTAACAATTTAATTTGCCATATAGTATGTAAATTTTACTTGCGATCTATTACAAGTGGTGACAAATAATATTATATATAGAGAAAAATAGTGAGAGTGAAAAAGAAAAAAATGATTTAGTAGACTATTTAACCCATGTTATTATGCAAGATGATGATGCAACATAAAAGTTTTAGTTTTTTCATCCACTAATGATGGATTACTAGTGAAATTTGTATGTCATGTGACATTTTAAATGGTTATTAATAAATAATTTATTTATTCTATTAGAGTTTTTATATTAAAAAATAAAATAAAATATTTTTAATTAAAATTTATTAATTGAGGTCAATCACCGATAATAACAAAAGGTCATGATCAATGGTTTAGCTTAGTATCACAAATTTTTTTTATACCACATTATTTTATGATATAATAGCATTGACTATATAGTCAACAAAATTAGTACAATATATATTTTATATATTATTTACCACTCTATCATTAATGTATCTTAAACCAAATTGAAGTACAGTTTTATACAAAATTAAGTCAAACTCTTTTTATACTCGATTCACACTATCATTTATTATAACAACATGAGCAAGATAATGCACTAAATTATTAATATATCTATATATATATCCTTTACCCATCTACCATTGATGTAGCATCAATCAAATTTAAGTACGGTTTGATGCAAAATGGAGTCGGAACTCTTTTTATACTCATTCCACATTATTTTGTATTGTACAATATGCCAAACACTTTGAAATTTGAACCCAGAAAATGGGAAAGTCTATGATTTTTTTTTTTTTTTTTTGGTGAATTGAAAGTCTATGATTTGGTTTTTATAGTAAGTGACAAACCACATGCGCTAAGGGTGTGTATAAAGATTGTAATAGTGCAACAATCAGATTCTAAAGTTAATGGATCACTTACTTGCCCCATCTGTACTGCGCTCTCTTGACTCTTTTCCAATCGAGTTAAAATGGGCTTATTCCAAATAATAAAAAATATATATAAATATTTTTTATTTTATTTTAATATCTAAGTAACCAATAAAAATAATTAATAAACACATCATAACAGAAAATGGCCTTCTCACCTAAGAATTCGAACACTCATCTCTAAGAATTAATCGAAATCTCTTCAAATTCTTAATTCTCCAAAAAAAAAAAATTAAATTAAATAAAGAAGAAGACATCCATTATATATGATTCTCGTTCATCTATTACAAGGGGGCGAGGTGGCAAACATGATAAATTCAAAAATAACCTTTCAACGGTCTTAAAAAGAAATCAGTGTGCTTGTGAGAAAAAAAGAGAAAGTGACGTGGCAACTCTGCGTGAAAGAGGCGCCACTATTTTCTCAGATTGGACGAGGCCACAGCGTCATATTCCCTGCATATTCTCTTCCTAATTGTTCAAACCCTTCGACACTTAGAGAATAATTATTCATAATTAAAATAAAAATAATAACCTTCCCAGCCCAACTCGTCAAGAAGCTTCTACGGTTGAGCTGGCAGCTGTTATGGATTGCCACGTTCCATTGTGGGACCCAGAAACAGCCACGTGTCTGACTGCTGATCCTGCCAGCACGACCGTGAACACTTTTCCTACCACACAAACAGAACCCAAACCCGCCACCTGATCAGGTATCCGATCTCTGTTACCAATTTTATTATTTTTTATATTTATTTATTTGTTTGGTTTGGATTTTCTTTCCCCGATGCAATTAAAGCGATATTAAAATAGGGCTGTTCCAAAATCCGTTTAACGTCCTCCTTTCCTTCACATTCACACAAGTAATTGTCGTAGCCGATATATATACCCTCACAAAAAACGCTTTCTTTTATCTCACATTTCCTTTCAATTTTCCCAGTTTTTCTCAGTCCAGGAACTCTCTCTCTCTCTCGATTTCTTTCTCTCTCTAGATTGAAGCTTGCTTCTGTGCGAGTTGAAAATGGCTACTGAGAAGCTCTCCAATCTCAAATCTTCTGTGGCTGGACTTAACCAAATCAGGCATCGTTCTTATTCTTCTTCTTCTACTACTACTAGTGCTTTCTGTCAATTATATTAGTTCAGTTCGTCATTGCTGAATTATCTATTCTGGTTTTGAGAATCGGATCAGTTTGTTCGATCGGATTTTCGCTGTCTGTATCGTTTATTTCCCGTGTTTTCCGCTCAATACGGAGATCTGAGATCTGGCTTTGATTCTGTTTGTTGTTTCTCTTTTGCAGTGAGGATGAGAAGAAAGGATTCATCAACCTCGTTTCTCGCTATCTCAGGTTATAAATTGAAAATCCTTTATTATTTTCATGTTTCTTCTTGTTGTTTGTTTGGTGAGAAACTGGCGAAATAGGACAAGAAATAATAGACATTTTAATTTGCTGCTTCTAATTTTATCAATCTGAGACTTAGAATTTTGATGAGGGATGATATTTGCTGATTCGTTGTGATCATGTACGTTAAAGCGGCGAAGCGCAGCATGTTGAATGGAGTAAGATCCAGACACCTACTGATGAGGTAGTCGTTCCTTATGACAGCTTGGCACCCGTTTCTGATGGTAATAAATCGGAATTTTTTCAAGCAGATTTGTGTACTTCTACTGTGTATTTAGCTGTGCATCATCATATTTCAATCTGATCTCCGAGTTTTATAATAATGTGAATTTTGTTCAGTTTCTGTGGCAAATTACGAAATGTTTTGAAATCAAAAGAAAAAATTAAGAGCGTAACTGTAAAAGTTGAAACTTTGGGATTAATTGAAATATAATACAAAGTGTATTGGCTTTTATTATTTCTTTATACATGTTCTTGTGCTGTGCTTAATAATCTTGATCAATACAGATCCTGCCGAAACCAAGAAGCTCTTAGACAAGCTTGTTGTGCTGAAGCTTAATGGAGGTTTGGGAACAACAATGGGTTGCACTGGTCCCAAGTATGGATGATATAATTTTCAAGACATTTCCTTTTTTGTTTGTCTTATTTCATTTGAAGCGTCTATTGAAATGCTGATTGCTGGTCTGTCTGTTTAACATGACTTCTGTTCTAGGTCTATCTTCTTCCTATGTCATCACTGATAACTGTGTAAAATATTTTCGTCATGCAGGTCCGTCATCGAAGTTCGTAATGGATTGACGTTTCTTGACTTAATTGTCATTCAAATTGAGGTTTTCATTCTTGATCTCTTTTCTCTCTCTATATCTCTCTTTCTCTTTTTATACTTTGCTTACCCTTCCTATTTTTTGCAGCATCTCAATTCTAAATATGGGTGCAATGTTCCCTTGCTTCTAATGAACTCGTTCAACACTCATGACGATACATTGAAGGTGAATGTTAAATTTATGTACTAGCTTTCAACTATTGTTACCCGCCAAATTGGTTTTTTTATAATCAAAACTGAAAGTTCAATTGCAAGGGAGATCTTGTTTTAGCATGTTGAACTATTTTTTTTAACCATGTTTTAATATACTTGTTAAATGTTGAAATCTTAAAAGCTGCCTACTCAATGTCTTATTAGAAGCTTTAGAATCGTGTACTTGGTATTTTACTGTTAGATTAAATATTGCAATACTACTGTTGAACTAACTAGTTCCTATCTGTAGATTGTTGAAAAGTACTCAAAGTCAAATGTTGAAATTCATACTTTCAATCAGGTTTGTACTACTATTTCTAATTAGCTGTTTTAGGATCTACTTTTTGATAGAATGAATGAGAATTTTCTCACTCTTCTTCCCAATATTATGAATTCATTCAGAGCCAGTATCCTCGGCTGGTTGTTGAAGATTTTTCACCACTTGCATCTAAAGGAGTGACTGGCAAGGATGGATGGTACGATTACTTTTTTAGTATTTTTCTTTTACATATAGCCATTTCATCGAAGCTTGAAACTTCTTGCTGTGTTGCACCTGGATGACACATTATTTCTGCCTCATGCTTTGTGGTTTTATTTTGATGGCACACCAGTTTGGTATTAATGTATATATTTTTATTCTCTAGGTGTCTGCTTTTGTGCTTGGTTGTTTATGTCTCTCAGTTCCATTGAGTGTGTGCACTATAAAATTTATCGTACAGTATGTTTATGTTTGATAAGGAGGAAAGCATTTTCCAGTTGTTGTTGGATTTTACTAACGTTTAATGCTAGTTGTTATCAATGAAAGTGGTTATTAACTATATTGGATTTGTTACTTGTACAACACGGATCTGTAATGCCCTTTCAGTTGCCTTCTCAAATTGTTTTTTTATAACTTATGGTTTGTGATTTCTGTATTTATGATTGCTTATAACTACCGTATCTTGCTAGTGCTTGCTCAGAATGGCATGGAAATATATATTTGTTTGTGCCTACTGTGTTTCTTAAAGCTAGGAACTACTGGCAGCTGCCCTGAAGTTATATTGAGTATAAAAGAGTAGTTTGAATAACCATATTCACCATCTTTCTAAAAAATTGACACTAAAAATCTTAGTTTAACACTATTTTATTTCTTTCAACTCATGGTTATGGTATTTAATGAAGGTATCCTCCTGGTCATGGTGATGTTTTCCCAGCCTTGAAGAACAGTGGCAAACTCGATGCGTTATTGTCCAAGGTTGGTGCCATGATGCATTTATGAGCATTATAATTTTTACCCGTGCTCCAAATTGTGATAATTTTTTTTTTCTGCTACCCTATTATTCTTTGATCCTTTGCAGGGTAAGGAGTATGTGTTTGTAGCCAACTCGGATAACTTGGGTGCTATTGTCGACTTGAGTATCCTTGTTTTCTTTCTTGTTGGCACTGATTTCTAGCTTATAGTCATTAACTGCTTATTATATCCTACAGTGTTACTTATGTCAATACTCCTTGAAAAACTACTATTTTTAGCAGTTGTTATACTTGACTGGATGCAACAGAAATATTAAATCATTTGATTCGAAACAAGAATGAATATTGCATGGAGGTAAAGTAAGATGATTCTTAATATTAAGTTATTAACATTTGTTGCCATCAAAGTTGTTTCTAAATATTTTCTTCTTGTATAAACAGGTAACACCAAAAACCTTGGCTGATGTGAAGGGTGGCACTCTCATTTCTTATGAAGGAAGGGTTCAGGTACATAACTTTTATCAGAGTTTTTTGTTATATAATTAGGGGTATGCTGCAAATATTCGTGTGACACTTTTAACTGTTAGACTAAATTTTCTAACCAGCATGACCAGAAATATGCTTTAGATTTTAGAATAATGATGGCTATGTGCATGGCATTTGAAATGTGAAATGTGTTGTTATATTGTAATAAATATATGAGAAAAGAGCCAGTATGTTGTTTTAAGTTCTAATATATAGCCTGGTCATCAGATCACATTAATTTGAATTTTCAGTATTTCAGATTGGATAATAGCATAGAGTGAACATTGTTGATATGTGATAGTTGAACTGCGTAAATGATTAGTTGGTAGACAACCATATGCAGTATTAGATGAGTCAAAAGTTTCTTTAGTTTGTTTTAGCCTGGATGATCACATTAATTTAAATTTTCAGTATTTCAGATTGGATAATAGCATAGAGAGAATATTATTGATATGGAATAGTTGGACACTGTGTAAATGATCAGTTGGTAGACAACCTGATGCAGTTTTTAAGTGGGGCAAAAGTCGCTTTAGATTGTTTTAGAATGGATGATTTGACTTTTTACATTTTGTTCTTGATATTTTGCACTCTGGGAAATGCTAGTTTTTGTTATGATTGTAAGAACATATCCTGGAGGTTTTGTTATCTTCTTTGTTAACACTCGACTTTAATTCTCCTTCCTTTTCTTGTAAGCAACACCTTTGAGAATTGTGACAACTAATAACATTATCTTTTTTTGTCCCTTTGGATGATCTTTTGCAGCTCCTGGAAATTGCTCAAGTGCCTGACGAACATGTAAGTTATGACAGAGTAAAATGTAGAGGGGGAAAAATTAGAAAAAGGGCGAAAGATGCTGATATACATTGCTGTATCCAGTACGTCGTTACTTGATAAAAGCAGACTGCTCTTGGCAGAAATGGCTTGTCATAGATATGTGTGCAATATATTTGAAGATAATACTCTTGGTTATTTTTTAGTTGATGTGCAATGTTCCCTTTGAAACAGGTCAATGAATTCAAGTCAATAGAGAAGTTTAAAATTTTCAACACAAATAACTTGTGAGTCAATACTGCCTCAGAAAGTGTTTTAGAACGTACTTTGGTTTTGTACTTGTAATAATATATAATAACATATTACTCAGGTGGGTGAACTTGAAGGCAATTAAAAGGCTTGTGGAAGCTGATGGACTTAAAATGGAGATTATCCCAAACCCAAAGGTAAGCTTTCTTTAACAAAGTTGCATATTCTAGTTAAGTTGTTAGTTTTCTGATGTTTAGATATTCATATAGGAAGTGGAAGGATTCAAAGTACTTCAGCTAGAAACTGCGGCTGGTGCAGCAATACGGGTATTCACTCAGTACACAACTCAATTTTTTAAAGATACATTTTAAAATTGAAACTTTATCATTTTAGTTTCTAATTGTAATTATCCATGTTCTATCTCCCAGTTCTTTGATCATGCTATTGGTATCAATGTGCCCCGATCTCGATTCCTTCCAGTGAAGGCTACGTCAGATTTGCTTCTCGTTCAGGTAACGCTTGTTTCTGATATTTGGTGTAGGATCTTATATATTGTTTGTGACTTGTCTAAAACTTTTTTCCTTTTTTGCAGTCTGATCTTTATACCTTAGCCGATGGCTTTGTCATCCGTAATCCCGCTAGAAAAAGTCCTGCAAATCCTACTATTGAACTGGGGCCTGAATTCAAGAAGGTGAAGACTTTATTGTAGTTGTAGTGATCTGATGGTTTTTTGTGGTTGCTGCTTCTTGATGAAGATGATGATATTTTATTATCCTTCTAATAGGTTGGCAACTTCTTGAGCCGATTTAAGTCGATACCTAGTATCGTTGAGCTAGATAGCCTTAAGGTTTCTGGTGATGTGTGGTTTGGTTCTGGAGTTGTTCTCAAGGTACAGATTTGCTACATTACTTTACAATTACAATTTACACATTGATATTTCTCAATAATGTTTCTGCTAATGAAGTATGATATTTATCAAAAAAAAGAAAAGAAAAGAAAAAGTGAAATTGTTATATGTTTTTGTCAAATCACGCTGTGCATTTATCGTGCAGCATACATGCACTAAATCCTTTTTATGTTGGTAACTTTGCTTGTCGTTCTGGTTTCTTTTGTCTATGAAGGGGAAAGTAAACATCACAGCAAAATCTGAGGTGAAGTTGGAAATTCCTGATGGAGCTGTGCTTGAAAACAAGGTAAGACAATTGAAATATAGTTCCATCAAATGTTGCAATGAGGCAAAAGCTCTGTATGTGCTAAAATTATGTTTCTTCTTGTCCAGAACATTAATGGCCCTGAGGATCTGTGAATTCCTAATGAGAAATGTTTCAGAAGAAAGCTTGTTCATCTCGAAGATCAGGACTTTTTTTTTTCAGTTGTGCTCTGTGTATTCTGAGATGAGAGGGAAATAATAATGAAGGTTGTTTGGCATTGTGTCTAATTTTGGAATGCTTTATGCAGTTTTTGTCTTAATGAGAACTTTATGCCAAAGTATAAATTAGACTCTAGTTGATATTTTTTGCATTGTCTTATGCGGATTTTCATTTTTAAAATTTCAACGTACCTTGCACATCCGTTGAGACATAGAGGATTTTTTTTCTTTCTTATTTTTTGGTTTATTTAATGGATTGCTTTGGTTGATTCTAATGGATTATATCTAGGTAACATTAAATTTTTTAACCAAGTATATATGATTTCAAGAATTTTAAGTTATTTCAAAGAGTCAATTAAACCCTTTAAACTAATATTTTCATCGGATCTAAAAAGATGGATGAAGCCACGGGAAGTTTTAAAAAACTCAATTCATCTTATATAACAATCTCAGACTTTTTGAATTTTTATTTTGCATGGACCATAGAATATACAATTTCAGCTTGTGAACATAACAGCTGGATCGATGAAGCTTGTAGAAAGTGGCACTGCCATTGGCCTACCTAACTCTCACAGGCACAATATAGAAAAAAAAATGTGATTTTTACTTCTATAAAAAGTATATAACATATTATACTTTTTTTTCCTATACAGGTCTATAAAGTTAAAATCCTTAAAAATCATGTCATTTCTAATTGTGAAAAAGTAATTGATGTTTATAGTTAAGCATAGCCTTTTGCATTGTTGGTAATAATAATTGCCAAATTGGCTGAGACTGAAAGCCGTGGGATAAAAATATGGTTATTAAATTACTGAAGATGATATGTACTCTGATGAGTAGCAGTGTTGGGTGGTGGTGCATAGCACATGGGGTTTGTATGTATAAGTGGAGGTGGATAGAAAGAAAAGGGTAAGAATTAAAAGAACCAAACAGCAAAATGATGGAAAGAAGATGACAAATTCAGCATTTGTGGATTCACGGGTCATTTTACTGTTCCTCTACCAATCCAATTATTAAAGAATAAAAAATAATAATAATAATAATAATAAAATTCTGCTTCTCTGAACTGTCCCTGCCAACAAGAACAAGTAAATTCACGCACTCACTCCACTTCCAATCCCAGCCCTCCAAATTTCCGTCTCTATTGGCATTGAACACAGTGAAACAACTGTTTGGTGTTTGAACAATAGTGAGAGCGGTTTGCTCTGTTTTGTTTGGTTTAGATAGAAACATATATCTATGGCATTTTCTTATACTAATTGTAGCTATGGTGGTAGAGTGGTAGTCAAAATCTTGCTGTTGGTGTTTTTGTTTGAGTTGATTAATGAAGGAGCTTCAACGCCAGCAGTGAAAGTAGTTGGGAACATTTCAAAGGTGGAAGACGCAGTGTCTTTCCATATATATTATGGACAGACCTTCAGAGTTATTAAGAACGCCATTGATGCCAATAGCTATCTTCTTATCCAGGTAACACTCACTCTTTTTATCCACACATACATATATAATATATTATCAAACACGACCTTATAAGAAACTAGTTTATATTTTTCATCGTCTTTTATATCTAGAGGGAGGTGTTGGTGTTCTTTTGCCAATTTGATAAAAAATAGAATTAACAAAAGAGAATGAAGCTCATTTGGGCAATATTTGCATATGAATTTAATTCCTATAGTATATGCTTTTTACTCCTAAGAATAAATCCCATATTGCTTTTCCTTTTTCATAAGAAATTAATCCTCTGTTTTTGTCTCACTTTGGTTATGCATAAAAACGCTTTTAAAACGGTATGATTGAAAATATCAAAATGCTTTTGTTCCACAAAAAACTAATCCATAAAGTGTTTTAAAAGAAATGTCAGTGTAATAAAATTCATTGTTATTTCAATAAATGTGTTATCAAATTATATTGATGCACTAAAACGTACAGAATGATTCGAGGATGGCAGGAAGGACAAAGTATTGCACCTCAAGGATCAAATCCTTTCTTATCCCACTTCCAAACTATTCAGCAGATACCCAGTTCTTTCCAGGTACTAATCAACACCTACCTAATTTCTATAATTTATATATTGAAGTAAATAATATTGAGTTTTTTTAATAAATAAAAAATTCCTTTTTTGGTGTGACTTCTTCATTATATGTAACTCTTTCTTTTGTCTCTTTTTTATTTGGATGAAATTTCAGTTTCCTTTTTTGAGGTGAGGAAGATCAGTACTCGGCAGCTTTTGTAAGATTTTACTTTTTGTTCAGAATTTTCAGATGAAAACTCATCCTTTTATTATTTTGTACAACCTATGCCTTTATATACGCACAGCTTCTAGGCTTGCTAAAAGGCTTGAAGGGAATGACTTCGGATTCAGTGGCTTCTCAATGCATAATAAAACTTTATGAAGCTGGAGAAATCCAAGTGATTAATAAAAGTGATCCACAACAATTTTCACAATTTGCAGCACATTTTATTAGTGACACTGATCAACCTCAAGCATGTAATTTTGCATCTTTTGTTCCTTTTGTAGAGGATACCCCTTTGCAGGTAATTAATTAAGCACATCTAAGCAATTATTTTCAATAAAGAATTTGCTTTGATTTTTATTATCATAATTTTATGTTTTGAATGATAGAGAGCTGAATGGATCAAGTACTTGGGAGTTTTTGCAAATCTTGAAGATAGAGCAAATCGGGTCTATAATGCAGTATGTTATGTGTATAAATTTAATGTCTTATCCGGAATTCTGGACGAAATTCTTGCAGGAGACATAATCAATAGTAGCTATTAGTGACAAATCTCGCACAATCCCGGATAAAAGAAATAACTATATATATATTCAAACCATGTATCAAAGTCAAAGATTTATAAATTTTCCTGTTAATGTATGCAGGTTAAAGAGAATTATAAATGCTTGAGTAATGCGTCTTCCAGCAGGACATCGTTCAGACCAAGTGTAGCTTGGATGGAGTATTCCAATGTACGTAATATCTATATGCACAAATGTTGAAGAAAAAAAAATATTCCAATTATTTATTTCGATTTCAGTATACTCTAGACTCGACTCAAGATGAGATGAACTGGTCCTTTTAGATACAGCTCAGTAATATTTTCTCGTACAATAATCCTGAGTTTGAATAATCATAATGAAAGGAAGGCATCATTTTCTTACCTAAATAGATTCTGTATTCATAGAAAAAGAGTAAATGAATCACATTGCCTGTAAAATCCTCTTTGCAGGGTACATGGTCGTTTACCAAAGAAGCATACAAGTTAAAGGTACTATAACCAAATTAGTTGCAATTGTTTTTCTTTCTTTTGATTTAAAAACCATACCTAATAAATATATTCAGTTGGAGGTAATGCAAAAAGTGTTTTATTCTGTAATTTATAAACCCTTTTCCTTTTAGTTTTTGTGGTTGTCAATTATTTAATTAAAGTATGGAAGCTTGTATACAGTATGTGGAAGATGCAGGGGGAGAAAATATTGACGAATCTATAAACAAGGTCACCTATAATGTCTCTGATCCTGATGATTTGGATGCATTCCATGCCATTCTATGTGTGAGTTCAATTACATCACAATTAATTGCATATTAATTAATGATGAGAAAAATAACTTGCATTCTCAATTACACACAAATAGGATTTACTTAATTGTTGCCTAACCCTCTTATTGTTTTCTTCTAATTTTCTCATATATATAGACTGTGGAAGTGATTATTGATGAGACATACACTTCAGACCCAGTTGCATACAATGTATCAAACTTCCTCCAAAATGTAAACGTGGAAGATCATTCTTGTTTTTCTTTTCTCTCAAACAATAGCTTATGGAGATACGATAAGAGAATTCAAAACTCTACTGCATTGGGTAATTAATTATTACTTCATTCACTAATAATATTCCATGTTTTCCTAACACAATCAAGCTGGATTTTAACCAATTAATCTTTTTCTTTATTTACTTATTTCCTAAAAATTTTATGTCTGAATTTTTTTGCATGTGAAGACTGGTATAATGGAGCGGTTTCTCAACCTCAACTGGTTCTAGCAGATCTCATTGAGGCATTGTTTCCTACAGGAAATTACACTAAAACATTCTTTAGGAATATTGCAAAGGTAGGTTCATAGTGTACATATTAGAAGTATATATTTTATACATAAAGTTTTTGGTCTATATAATTTTAATGCACACATTCTATCTCAATATGCAGGATGAAGGAGTTATAGCAATTGGTCCTGAAATGTGTGACAGGGATATATCCATGGCAATGGAGCCTACCATATTACCTTGTGCATAAGTTGCTACGATGACCAAAAAAGAAAATTTCATGGTCCAATTTTTATTTTATTTTATAGACTTTTTCTCTAACATTTATTTTTCTATATCTGGTGAAATGTTGAGGTATTCATTCAAATGTGTGCACAATTCAATTGATTAATTGATGTCCTATAAATTCTTCGCTATTCAGAGATAGCATATATATCTAATATAATATAATATTGATGACATAAACTAATTAATATTATTTTAGATAAAATACTATTTAATTAAAAGGTCCAATTTTTCTCTCTTTAGTGGAGTAACTTTCTGTACTCATTGAAAGGAAACACAAAAAGTAGCTCAAGATATTTCTGTCTTGTTCTATAGAAAAATATATGTATAATCTTTATCAATCTATCTAATATATACGAGTATTTCTACAATCGGTCCATCAGCATATCTGAATGCAATTTCCATCAACATTATCACTAAAAACTTGTTATCAATGACAGCTCTATCGCTAAAACAAACTATCAGCGACAAAACTGATGGAAACAGTTACAGATAACAGTTTTTAGCGAATATCTTGATGGAAATTCCATCTGAATATCCTCATAGTAGAATTTGTCTATTTATATTGTAATACAAAATACTGGAACCAAGAGACTGCTGCAGTGCTCTATAACATACAATCGAGTTTGCAGTGGTTTCCAAACATGACAAGCCTCAATTTGGTTTGCTCAATGGTAATAATAAAAAAATAAAACATTTTTCCCATACAAAAAAATAGTTGGGATATAGACTAAAATATCCCTAGCTCTTAAGTCCTGATGGATTCTTATTCCAAGACAAGTATGATGGATCTCCAAGGGGCCTGCATTGAAACAATTACCATAACAGAATTTTAAGCACATCATATTACTAGACTTACAGTGCATAGAAAAGAATGATAGAGTTATTTTCAATTAAAAAAAGCAGGGTATAAATGCATGAATAAGTGATCCATTCTGTTCCATTATCCATTCTTAATGTGCAAGTGATCCATTTTAGAGATAAAACCATCAACAATATGTTCTACAAGTAAGAATTTGAACCAAAAATGTAAGTATTAATCTCTAGAAAGAAGTTTTCAATCAATTTAATTTAAAAATTGCACATCTCTGTTTCTGAAAAACATTAAGAATAGATAACTGAAAATAGAGACATGCCTGCCTTTAGTAAGAATGGATGATATGATATTGAAAATTTGATACAACATTCAATGATACACTCTTATGTGAATTTCATGTAGGGAACCAAGTTTTCATATGATATTTTAGAAAGAAGTTCCCAGTCAATTTGAAATAAAACTTGCATATCTCTGTTTCTGGAAAACACTAAGAATGGATAATGTGGAGAAATGTCTGCCTTTAGTGAGAGGAAGAGTGAGTGATTAGAGCTTGAAAATTTTGATACAGCATTCAATGGGATCCTTGTTCTTTTTTCTTCTAAAGCTCTTCTTTTTGTACAGTTATTATGAGAATTTCATATAAGCAGCAGGGTTTCAGATAATCTCTTAATTAGCAAAAAGAAGATTAGTTAGTTTGCTCACCTTGGCATGAAGACGTACACAAGTATGAAGATTATAGCCAAGAACAAGTTCATTCCACCAACAAGAAGATATGCAATGCCTAGGAAATCATTCTTACCACCAATCCAACTGGTGGTTGAAAGTACCAGCTTCTTTTTGCCACCAAAACTATAAGTGTTATAATTATTCTTTATTACTACTGTTATTTCATCATTAGCTGAAAGGTCCACATTCAACCTTCCATATAGCTTTCTGAAAGTTGGCATTGCTGCAGTTCTCATCCAAACGATAAGATCTGATTGTTCACTCAACTGTTACATGCAGAACCATAATCTATTTAAAAATTTAACTGAGAAAAAAGGGAGATGGAAACAAGATATATAAATGCAATATCACAACCAAGATAGAAAAAAGTGAAGATTAATTACAGGTATGCTAGAGTTGAGTTTTGCACCACCAATCAAACCTGTAGCCTGGAAATTCTTAGGAAAAACATCAGAGCCAAATTTATGCTCCCGGTCACTTTTCCATGCAATATTTTTTTTGTCAACATCAAGTCCCATTGTTTTCACTGAAAACGAATAGGTGTCATTAAACAAACTCCAGGCAGCGAGGCCACAGGGAACAATTGAAGAGTTATTTCCAGAATCTTCAGGTTTACAGTCATCTATCTCATCTTCATCCACCTTGCTGCGTAATTGTTTGTTGCTTCTACTTTTAACATATCTAAAAATGATATTTCACATTCCAAATAAGGAAAAGAGTCAACAATATATAATTTCATGATTTAAGAAATATGGCAATGCAAGAAGATACATATGAAAGAGAACAAAATTTTAACATGCAACTAATTATGTCCCAAATCCTACAACAAATTACAAAAGCATGTGCATCAATAAGAGCGCTTCTTTAAACAATAAGCTGTGAAATTTAGTTCTCTAAGAAAACAAAACATAAAATATCAGAAGCTGGGGAACATGACAGATAAGTTTAACCTGAACCGTATGGTTACCTACATACATATGGCTAAGAGAAATAGGAATCAAGTATACAAACCACACATTCAAGCAGAAAGTTGAATTATAGTCAGAATTTTAATGTAAAATCACTTTATGTATAACTGAGAGAATGTTACATGCCCCAACAAAAACATGATTGTGTATGACTTCCTAATTTTGTGGTGGACCTTATTTCTAAAACTTGGATGCATCATCCTATCCTCAGGGACACCTAGGTGGAGTGCTTGGGTGTGAGGTTGTATGATAATATGGCTATCTTGAAAATTTTCACCTACCTGATTTTTGTAAAATGAATTTTGAGAAGTGTGTCACAGGTTGTTTCTCAAAACTGCCGCCAAAATGATTAGAAATGCTTAAAAGTAACTTTTTCATTAATTCATCAAATGACTTAAATGGCCCAAAATTATGAGAAAAGTAATTTTAAAGAGTATAGATACCTTAGCTGATAAAAGAAGATTGTTCATTATAACAGATGTATGGAACTTATCTACCTATTCCTCAGAATTGAACCCCCTGTCTTGCAGGACAGTTAAGAGTTCGACATTTGAGACTTCCTATTTTCTTCAAAAGAGGGGGCCTAAGCCCAAAACCTAAACAGAGACCAAATTAAGATCTTACAATTCCAATGAGTACCTAAGAGTAACGTCCATATCCAATTTTGAAATAAAATACCATACACTTAACAGTGGAACTATCTGACAGTCTAAGCTGTACAATAAGATGTATATCGAAGAAATAACTTACCAGAATGTGCAGATCCACAGGTGACATGCACTACTGACTCATTAATTACAAGTGTTTTTTTCTTTAATTTTTCACAAATTCGAAACTCCTAATGCATAGCCAATACCACATGGTCAAGCATGTGTAAGAATAATCAATTTGAAGCACTAGTTGAAAGATTTTAACAGCATTATATATAGCTCTAAAACACAAACAGGGTGCAAAGTAACCCTTAAGCAAAACATAATTTTTTGCAATTTAAAATATAGCATTGGCCCATCTTAAGCCAAGGCGTAGTATAAACCATGTGATTCACTAGTTCCAAAGACAAGTAATTGATAGATAGAAACCAATTTTGTCAAGGCACAAGAAAAGGAGGTTCTATATACCGGCGATGATTCTGATAAAAATTATCAAGTTGATAATAGATATAGATCGGACTTCTCATGTCCTTTGGAACCTGAAAAGAATAACCAATCCATGCACATTTTCAGAAATCCATATTTAGAACCTCAGTAGGCAACAGCATTACAAAAATAAGAATGCAATCATCATAAGTGCCAAAGTATTTGGACTAACAGTCAAGCTCCTAGTACATGACTTGTCAGATTGGTTGCTCTGAATAAATGAAATCTTCATATTTTTGGTAAAATTAGAAGGAACACAAGCATCATCATAGCGGTCCACAATTTCCACCACCTACATGGTCCAAGAAAGGAAGCAAGCAAAATTTCTTGATAAACAATAAAGAATTTCCAACTCCAACAAACTTCGAAATAAAGAATTAGATACATTAAAGGGAATTAGATACATTACACGCTCAGATGCAAACAGGGAAGAAAGGCCAAGAGGGATGAATACAATGCCAATACAGATAAAAGATGATATTACCTGATACCCAGAAGAGAAATAACATTAAAAGATAAAACAAGAAATAGAATTCCTACAGCTGGAAAAAAAAAAAGAATAATAATAATAAGAAGCAAATAATCCACACCCATCCAGGAGTTAAAATTGGTTTGCAAGCAGGAAGCTCTTGCTGCGAGAATTGAGAATCTGCATACAATTTAAAAACAACAACAATGAATTTTGAGATTCATGAAATCTGCCAGTACCCAAAAGGTACAAATAATAATAATTAAAAAAATAACTTAAGAATGTCATTAGCACACCGTGTCAAAAAAAAAAAAAAAAAAAAAAGTATATTTTTTGGTAGTTTGCATAAATTGTAAGGAAGATCCGAAATATATTCATGAAAAAAAATTCACAATTAGGAAGAATATTCATAAACTGGGAAAATGAGGGACGAAAATACAGACATATGGGTTTCTTGGAATGATGCTTTTTGGATTGCGTTGATACATTTTTGCCACCCGAACTCGATGGTCCACTCATTTCCTCCAACTAACAAAAACACAAAATGGATGGAAAAAAGAGATCATACGAATTGTTGGGTTTAGTTTTATGAAATTAAATCCACACCCACTTTCCCAAAACCAAGAAGAAAAGAGTAAGGGTTGTTTAAAACGGGCTGTTTGGTTGGTTAGAAAATGGAAGAAAATCCTAAAGAAACTTTTTGGAAAGGAGTGAGTGATGCACAGCAATGCGGGGTTTGTCTAGTTTGTACGGCCGCATGGAGCGAAAAACATGAAAGCACCTTAAGCGTAACTGCCGCTCTCTTTCTTTTCTATTGGTACACGTGTCGTGTTAGGGTACAACTTTCCCAATCAATCAAATTGAGAAATCAATTGTTGAACAAAAAAAAATTCCCTTTTTCTCCATAAAATAGCATGTTGTTTGTTCACTAATTTTTTATTTTTTTTAGTTATTTGCAGATTATTCTGCTAAATAATTATTCAAGAAAACAATAACAATGGAAAATCAACTTGGAAAGATGGTCTCACTTTTTCTTTTTTCTTTTTAAATCAAGTTTTAAATTTTAACTTTTAATTAAATAATAATGTTGGACTTAAATGCAATAAATTAATTTGATTTTAAAAAAAATTAGATTGTTGGGACCTGTACCTCACTACAAGTTGTAATTATCTGAATGAAAAATGTTCAGCTCAAATATAAGAAATCAACTTGATTTAAAAAAAGTTAGATTGTCGAGACTGAATCTCACTACAAGAATGAAAAAGCCATATATTTGTTATACCCTGTTTCTTTGTATGTGTTTTGTGTAAAACTAGTATATATTTATACATTATTGTACAGCCTTGCAATAATGTACAGATCTCTCTCACACTTCATATTTTAAGGTTCATTAGGAATTTATATATCAATCCTTAAGCTAATGTCCAAATAAATTTATGTTTGTTCATTAATTCATTCGAGCAATATTATTTTTCATATCCTGTTTTCTTAATGGTGATAAGACTATTGCATGTCTATTTATATAAGAAAGATATTGAAACCAACATAATCCCATTAGAATAAAATGCTTTACAATTAATAATGGAGGATCACACTTATTATCAAACTTGGTCTGGATCTTTATTACAAGAAAACCCAATTCTCTGATTTTGGATCATTTAGTAAATATGTATAAATTGAATTCACTTTACACATACTATATATATATTATAAACTTTTGAGCATATTAGGCAACTTTGCTGTGCTGAAACCGCTGGCATGGCGATCAAGATGCAATAAAAACTGTGCTCTCATGATATATGGAAGCTTCTTAAACTCTAAATAACCTGAGAATATAATGAAATTGCTTGAGTTTTGCATGCTGCAGAATTTCAAATAAAAAAGAAGCCAATTTTGGATCTTAGCTAGTGACCTTACCTCTGCAGCCGTGATTGTGTTCTTCTTGTGCTACACGAAATAAAATAAAATAAAAATGTAAAATTAGCTTGTATCAAACTCTAATTTATTTTCCATGGCATTGCGAAATTTAAAAAGAATTCCAGCTGTTTCTAGTGATAACCAGTTCTTTACAGGGTCATTTTCGTTTCATGGAATTAAACTTAACACACATGGTGAATGGAAATTGATTATTGCCTTAATCTTTTCATACAATTCCATGCCTATTTTAGCCCAAATTTAACTTGCAGTTTCAATTTTCTGTCTGCAGATTGTTCCATATTGAAAGCACGATGAAGTAGAGGTATGCAAATGGAAGAACTTCATAAATGATTTGGTTTTGATACATAAATCAGCAGGGTGGGGAGGTATTTGTCTTCCTTATTTAATTTCCATAATTTGGGTTGCACAGTAGAAAATTAACATTAAATTAGCTTAGGATATTCATTATTTGATTTATTCTTTCATTAATTATGAGGCATATTGAACACTTGTAGTATCATCAAGTTATCCATGAAGGAACTCTGATCACTACATATGTTCACCTTTGTGTTTGCTTTGGTTTGGGAGGTGGAGGGGGAGGTGGAGGCTGTGGAGGCTCTTCACTTGGAAGAGCTACATTCTTCACCTGCAAAACATTATCATATAAATAAACAATTTGGAACTCACAAGCAGAAAATTGCTTTTTTAATTTAAGATGACATATATATGGATATATACATACCAGGTTCCTGAATAGGAGATTATAAAACATGTGGATGTACTTTTGCTTTGCCTGCTTGGGCTCCTTGACCAGCTGCTTCCAGAAATTGTAAGTGCAGCCCATGTTCAAAACCTTGTTTGCATATATCTTCCAGGTATAGCTACCAAATATGGGTGAAAATTAATTTAGATTATGATTGTTTAGTATTCTACAGAAAAAGAAAAAGAAGAAAGAAAATAATAATGAAAATGCTTGGAATCCTCTCCTGACCTGAGCTTTATAATGAGATTTTAATGGCTGTGTTGTAAGATATTTATAACTCAGGTAAAAGGGTAGGATCCTAATTTGCTGAAGTTAATATGCATGGGAGTTATGGGAACAAGTTTGGATTCATGGATTCGGGTAGTTACCATTCGTTTATGCGCTGCAAACCTGCTGCTGAAAACTTGTTCCAGAATGTGGCATCAGTCTTGCACTTCTCAAAGAATTCAGCAATTTTGTTGCTTGCTTCATCTCCATTGTTGGGATCAATATGGAAACCAGAGACCCCATCGACAATGATTTCAGCTGGGCCACCTTGGTTGGTAGCAAAAGTGGGCAATCCACAGTTCATAGCCTCTATGACAGTAAGACCAAATGCTTCATACAGAGCAGGCTGCACAAAAGCTCCCTTGGAGTCAGCAATGAATCTATACAGCTCTCCATTCCGACGCCTATCAGTCTGTGCTGCTATCCATCTGATCTGACCTTTAAGCTGGTATTTCTCTATCAATGCATGCATCTTTTTTATTTCTGCCATTTCTTCTCTATCTTTTGATTTGGAAGGATCGAAGAAACCCCCAACTATAACGAGATTAACCAAATTCCTCAGTTTCTTGTTTTTCCCATACCATTCAGTTAATCCAGTTATGTTCTTCACAACATCAAGTCTTGCCATTGAGAATATGATGGGTTTCTTCCTGTCTGCTAGATATCCACTGTTTTTCAAAACAAACAGTCAGATAGAATCAGATGGCTCAGACAAAGTAATGGAGGATCTCATTTGCACTCAATGCGAAAGATTTGAAAAGCCAATACATACATGTGTTCATTGTTATCCTCTCTGCTGTAAAGCAGCTCTTCAATGGCAGCATTGAATACAGCGAATCGCTTTTGTCTCTCGGTGAAAGGGAAATAGACAGTTTGGTCAGCCCCAGGTGCAGCAATGTTGAACTTTGGATCAAATACATTGATTCCTGAAACCACTCTGCAAAGCCCTGGAAGGGTAAATGCAGAATGACTTTCATACTGTCCGGGTCTATCTTTGCTGCAAAGTAAGAATATGAGTTCATCAAGATGCATGGATTTCCATTCAGTTAATTACTCTTAGGGGGTTGATTATCTCTCTGTTTAGTTGATAAGTTAGTCCAAATTAGAATCACGAATATGAAAAAGAAAAAAAAGAAAAATAAAAATGAGTAAGTTAGCCTCTGGTGGTCCTAACCTCCCTGCAATTTCTTGGTATGTGCTTGCTATGACAAAATCTGTTGCATTCATAGAAATCGTATCGGCTATAAACTGGCAAGAGAAGTGATACTTGGGTTCTAATTCTTTCCATTTTATGTCTGAATCTTCGTACTTGGTCTTCTCTAAAGCATGTGCAATGGTCGCCTGTATTCAAGAATCATTTTAGATGTAAGAATATGTACCCGAAGCAAAGAACTAGAGTCGTAATACATAAACTGATGAATAATCAATCAACCTGTGTTATCCCAAGTTTGTTAGCCATGAGTGATGCTACCAAATTCCCATCAGTATAGTTTCCAATAATAAGATCTGGCTTCCCTTCCAAGACGTCAAGGATCTTGGTTGTAGCATCCTAGTGAATCACAGGAAACATATATAACTATGTTAAAAACAGGAAGCTAATCATGAATGATTTATCTGGTTAGTGAAAAACTGATTAAGAAAAATGTTAAAGAAAGATGAAAGCCAAACTTGCCTGAGTAAATCTCTCAAGATAAGGATAAATATCGAAACGAGAAACCCATTTGTTTAGGACCTCTTTATCTGTCTTGAATGGTACTCTAAGAATGCTAGAGTACTTGGTGCCTATTATTTCTTCCAACTCCTGGTTGCACTTAGTACCCTTTGCTTCAGGTATGAGTCTTGTAACCTGTTTTAGCGAAAAATACTTCATTAGAACAGTCTTAATTGAGAAACCAAAAGATTGCTTTGTTTATGTAAATTTATGCAATACTTACAACAAGAATTCTTGGTTTGGCAGCAAGCCCTTGTTGCCTGATTCTGTTCACCAGTTCTTCCTCAAGAGCCGCCACTTGATCCAGAATGTAAACTACCTGTTTTGATAAATCGCTAGAAGATATCAGCTTATTCAATCTCATGTTTGATGTCTTTTAAACCACTGCCCAGTACTACTGTTATCATAGGCTCGAACTTGTGAGAAGTGAACTAAAATTGGGTTAAATACTTTAACAATGTCCTATGCTGTATATCTGTTTCCAACTTTTAGAACATACCTGTCCACCGGTGTCCGGCAAGCCAAGAACATCTGCTTGGCCAAAATAGCCATGGGGGGAGAAAATTACAATGTTGAAGATTGTTGGAACTCTGCTGAAAAAGTTCTCCATGTTGTAGGGATCAGGTGCTTGTAGTACTTCAGAGAGAGATCTTATTGTTTCTTTTGCTCTTTCTGCAGTACTTCCCCATCCTTTCTCAAATCCCCACTCCTTAAATCTGTCAAATAATTTGGAGTTCAATTCAAGTTTAAAAAAGGGTCTGCAAAGAAAATATGAGAATTTAAATTTTTTCACCTTAAATCAAAATTTTGGTATGGAGTATCTTTCTCAAGAGCTGCTAGATAAACTTCAGCTACAATCAGTGCCATCTGAAGCTTAGATGGTGTGTTGAGGGTTTCATTTATCATTAATTTCTGCAAATTTTATAAAAACAGGAATTAGAAACCAAAACAATTTTATAAGATTGGAAATAGAAAATTCAATATTTTGTATCAAATTTTTATTTATAGAGTTTAATTTTTTTTTTTTTGTCATACTTCTCCTTGATGACTTAATGATAATAAGTAATCCACAAGAGGCTGTGCATTTTCCAATCTTCCACTCAGCTTGGAAGTTATGAACTTGGAAACAAAGTTGAGTCCATTTCCAATTGAAGAGGACAGAGTTAAGTGAGGAACAGTTGGTTCAATTGCTCCAAAATCCACCTCCAATGCATTTTCATCACTTGCCCTGCAAATCAAAAGACAAAAATGATGTCAATCAAAAACTTTTTTATGCCCGTTTGGTTTCTTTTTCAGCTACAAAGTTTTTAGAAGAAAACCAAAAGAACCCAGATTGAGAAATATACACACCATTTATCATCATATATCATTTCTTTGAATTTCAAGTACTCGGTGGTGGAGATGGCTTCCACTGAGAGATCCTCAGAGCTAACTTTAACAAATTCCCAATATCCTGGATTTGGTCTTATTGAAAAGGCTACATGGGGAGGAACAACGATAGCTTCCTGCAAATTTCAACCTCAAAATATCAATATAAAAATACTTAAAGAGAAGAAAATGGCGTGTGAAGAAGTTTATGCATGAGGACCTGAGTTGAACAAAGTATATAGCCAAGAACTCCCTCCAAGACATGGTTTCTTTCAACCTTGTCATCGATGACTTTCTCCATTTCAAGCATTAAATGGTGAAATTTCATGATCCTCCTACCCTTCTCAATGTACTTAGCAAAGCACCTCTTCATATGGTACCGGCTTTGCCTCAGGGCTTCCGGCATACTCTCTGCTATTGACTCTGATCTCTTCACCGGTGGCGATGTTGTACTTGTAGACATGGTTGAGTACAACTAGAGTAACACAGAAGTTAAAGAGGGAAAGAGAATTCAAAAAACTAGTGGTTTTTGCTTTGCTAGATATTAAAATTTCAGCTCTAATTTATAAGGATTGAGGATGTGACTCTAATTTGATGCATGGCTAAATTATGAGTACACTTGGCATCTTGCCTTTGGTTTGGTTTAAGCTTTTCAGGATTCTAACTTCCTTTTCTTTTTCTTTTTTCTCTTTTTTTTTTTGGTTTAGAAATGGGACCAGAAAGAAGGTGCATGGAGAGGAAAAAGAACATTCCTAAAGTGATTGGAAAAAAGGAGGAGAAGAGCAAGAAGGTATTGATAAAAAAAACAAAGATAATAAAGCAAAGAAAAGAATCTGAAAGCTTAAATGAGAGAGATTGATGAGAAGACAACTTTATTTTCTTTGTTTGAGAACAAAGCCAAAAGGGATTTAGCTATCTTCATGTTTGTCACGGAAATAACTAGCATTAGCATAATTCTTTCCTTGTTTGTATTTTTTTCTAGGTTGGCAAACAAAAGGAATTTGCCATCTTCAAGGCAAGAGAGATCATTGGAATATTTTTCTATTTGCGTCAACTCCTTCATTGGCCATCTGCCAAAGTTAGAGCATGTCACCAAGTCCACCGCCCATTTCACTTTGTAAAGGCCATTTGCTTATTAGAGTGCCAATTGGCATTCTACTTTTCATTTCTTTCCATGATTAGCATAATGATGATTTGGTTGCATGCTTACTTAGGATCAAAAATGGTTGATGGGATATCCTCACTTTTGAATTTGGAAGTGGTAGTTTGATATATAGATATGGATGCGTTGCATAGGAATTGGTTATATGTTAGTTAGGAATATTATAAATTTATCAAATTTTATGTCACAATTTATGGAAATCATGCTTTGGAATGATTTCTATAGCGATGATTACTGATAACCTCTAATGTGTTGGTTCAATCACATCTGAGCTTAAAATTTCTAAACTATAAATGTTTGTACATATCTTTTTTTGATAAATGGTGTACATATCTTTTTGTTATTCGATAAGGAATCTCGTATCATTTTTATTTTTATTTTGTATTTCTTTTATTAATTTTAAATTTTCAACTTTGCCATAACTTGAGAACTCTATTAGGTGTTTTTTTTTTTTTTTTTTAAGAGAAAGTTTGTCTTTAGCGATAGGTTGAATTTTATGCTAACAAGAAACGTGTCAGTGAGAAAGTTTTATTGGAACAGCTTAGTGACATTCACCATTGATAATATTCTTAAAACTTTGATGCAAAGCCTGACGATGAAACTCTCTTCCCAATTTCAAAAATAAAAAATAATGTCAGTGAGAAAGAAAAAAAAAAATCTTTACAAGTAGCAAGTGACTAAAAATAATATTCCAAACTAAATAGTTACTATTGAGTTATCCATTTGTTAATTGATTGGTCTTACTAGCTATCTCCGTGGGGACAAATATTTAAAAAAAATATATATTTTTTTGTCAGCATTGGTGATGCATTACATACATTATGAGACAAGTTAAATAGTTACTATTAAATGATTTATTAATTTTTATTAAAATTTTAATATTAAAAAATTAAATTAAACATTCTTAATTAATATATGCCACATAAGTTGTGATTTAATTGATTATGATAACTAGTGGTGTTAAATAATAAAAATCAATGTTCTAGTGTTTTTCAAATTTCTAATTGATCTTTGCTTCTTCCCTCCTTGTAAGTATCCCTAGTTTTTATTATTATTGATTTTAGAGAAATCCAAATGGTACAATTCAAACAATTTAGGATGCACAAATTATTCATACCATATTCGATGTAGGGTAAAGAAACAAGAAGTTTCGACCAAAAAAAAAAGTAAAGAAACAAAAAGTGTAGATGTTTTTCAGTTTTACAGGTTTCTACTTTCTAGTACATTTATCTTTATCCAGAGGTAGTGGTGGTGTGGTTTGTTTGTTTGTTTGTTTTCTTCTTTTTTTTCTTTTTTTGAAAAAGAATCAAGTGGTTAATGTAATTTTTATAAGTATCAGGATAGTCGGTCTATTTTACCCTATTTTAATTTTACAAAATGTATTTGAACAAATTTTATGATCAAATAATAAAAATAAAATTATTTATTTATATGAAATAATCTTATTTTTCATGCATTTTCATTTTCATAAGTTCTTAACAAATATATTCTAAAAATTTAAAGTCATTTTGTATGCTGTATTATGTTTGCATATATTATATTAGTTTGTACTGCATTAACATATATTTCATTAGATTGTATCATTATTGTACAACATTTGGTGTATAATTATATTAGTACATATTATTATTATTATAATCTGTTTGGTGCAAAGCTATGTATTAATTTTTGAAAAATAAAACTTAAATAAACTTATAATGTTATTAATTATATAATTTTTTATAATTTAGCTAAAAAAAATTATTTATAAAATATATATTTCAACAAAAAGGAAAAAAATCTATATGTTTTTATTAACATTTCTACATGTAGTAATTCTACAATTAAAATATTTTTATTTTATTAATATAAAAATTATCATTTTTAGTGACAAATCTAAAAATTTTATTATTAAAATAAACTATTAATGACAATATTCTAAATTTTTCACTAAAAATAACGACTAACCTTCATTTTAATAAAATAAAAATATTTTAATTTTAATTATATATATATATATCGTTAAATAATATCTAGTAGAAGAATACACATTTTTTTTGGGCCTCTCAAAATGAGGGTCCATGGGCTTGCCATACATACATCTGAAGCCAGCATTGGGAATTAGGGTTTCGAAGAGGAAGCCGAGGGGGGGATTTGGTGCCCATAAATAGCTGCCGTGTTGGCCTAAACCCTCATTCCGCCATAGGTCTCCTTCCTCACCATTAGCTGTTTTGCTCAGTTTCAGCTTCGAGTTTTCGCCTAAACGGAGCTTTTAGTCATTGACGGCGCGTCGATTTACTGATTACCGGCGCTCTTTGCATAGCAGTGAGCGTTGCGTATGAGCCGACGCCATAGCTGCTCCGTTTTTTGCGAAAATATTGAGGCTCTATTAGGGTTTCCAAAACCCAATGCCTCTTGTCTTTTTTTCGCAGAATCGGGTAAATTGTAAATCTCTGTTTACAATTTTGTTATGTTAGATTTAGGAGTTTGAATAAGGAGATGGAAGTGAGGATTTTTTCCCCAGATGATCGAAGCTGATTAAACTGTGCTTACTTTATTTTCTCATTCATCTGAGAATCCAAGCCAGAATTCTGATCCATCTTCCTCCTAATATTTTCTATTTTTTCTTCTAATTTTTTTTGTATGAATCCTTTTGAATATTTTGAATTCGATTTAAGAGTTGGAATAGAAGTGAGGATCCTTTCCCCATATGATCGAAGCTGATTCAAACTGTGCTTTTTTAAAGTAATTATCGGCCTCCATTTATGGAGTTTTGATTCTTCAAGCCAGAACTCTGATCTTTTCTCAACTCATACTCTGTTCTCAAAAGATGCTTTTTTTTGTATCTATTTTTATTTTTGAATTATTTTGTGGTTTTAGTATTTTGAAATTGAAAAATTGATGGAAGTGATGATTATTTCCCCAAATTATCGAAGATGATTAAACTGTGCGACATTTTTCTCTCTCCAGAGAGACCAAGCCAGATTTCTGATCCATCTTTTATATATTTTTGTTTTTTCAATTTGTTTTTTTGGTTAAATGTTTTTCCTTATGCTTTTTTCAATAATAAATTGATTGGAGAAATATTTATTTGTTGGTTTTGTTTTGCTACGAAAGTGAATAAGAAAAATGTTTTTACCAAAAAAAAGAAAGTTAATAAAAAAATGTATTGAACCTTTTTAAAAACTTATATTAAAATGGAGAAATATCAAGAATAATTGGTAATTAATCTGGAGGATTTGGTAATTAAATTGGAGGAATGATTAATGAAAACTGAGGAGTTTCAATTACAACAAGCTTTAATGGACATAATTCAGAAAGTACTTTCATACAAACACCCTTATACTATATCAAAAAAAGTTCTTACACAACAGAAAAACAAGGACATTCAAACTTATTCAATAATTAATAATCAAACTTATTCAATAATTAATCATTTTAGATGGAAATAAGTAGTTGAAAATTTAATTAGAAAGACCCGAAATCTTCATGAGTTTCTTCCAAGCAGGTCGGCTTGAAATGTCTTTCCACCAAGCACAAACATTCTTCCTCTCAGTCACAAGGTGTTCCATTTTAGCTTCATCAATGAGAAACCTTATTCCTGGAAGATGGCTCAGATCAGCAAGACTGAAACTGTTCCCTGCAAGATAGCTTCTCTTTGACAGTCTCTCTTCGTAAACATCCATCACCTTCTCCAGCTTTTCTTCGCATGTGTGAACCACATCGAGGTTGCTTCGCTTGCCCATTCGTGGTAGGACAAGCAGCTGAAGCACCAGAGTGTATACCAAGTCATTGAAGTTGTGTGCTTCAATTTCTATCCATTGATCTACCATGGCTTTCTCTTCTAGTGTGGCTCCCAATAGGTCGGGTCCTTTGGCGGCATACTTGTTTGCATAATACTTTACAATTGCCCTGGACTCTGGAAAAAAAGAAAAGAAAATGATGAACATGAGTTTTTTCTGCAATTTAAGATATATGTTTTTGTTTTTATCATGATTTGTTAAACGAGATTAGACTCTAATTTTGATTGGACTAAATTTGAAATAAACATGCTTTAATTCTATTAGACCAACTCTTGTCTTAAGCTCTTTTCAAAATCATATCAAGATTTACAAGATCAATACAAAATGTTAAATGTTTTCGCCTGAAGTTTCTAGACGATATTAGATTTCGTACAACTTTTTTCTTTTGTATTGGGACATGGGGATTCGGAGACAAAAGTTAACCAACTATATATGTTGGAATTAATATTTTATACGATTTAAATTAATATGGTTAGTATAAGATCATGATGTTGCTCTTAATCACCATAAAGCCTAAAATCTCCATCTTCAATGACAGGAACTTGTCCAAATGGCTGCAAACAAAAATTCAAACGCATGAATATGAATATTCAATCTTATATATAACTAATAATAAATCTCTTATAATCAGGTTGATCGGATAATATAATGAAAGTAACCTGGAGCAGAAGGAATTCAGGTCGCTTTTGCTCTCCTGCCTGAAGATCGATATCAACAATTTCAAACTCAACTTCCTTCTCAAGAAAGCAAGCCAGAACTCTTTGTGTGCAGCCCGATCTCAGGGTCCCATATACTTTCACTGCCATATCTTATATTATAATATTCAATCCCCAACACCACCTAAATATATCAAAAATAAAACTACAGCTGTAATATTTATCGATGCCACCACCTAGTGCACTTGTACATATATATAGATATTATTTGATTTAATGAACGGGGGTTGTCACGCGGGGGTTGTCACTCTCACTCACCAGTTAAAGATAGATGACCATTTCAGAGCACCCATGGGCCAGTGACAACCTCCACGACATACTCACCAATAACTAGATCTAGCAACGTGTCGTGTCGTGTGGTATTTGTGTTCGTGTCAAAATTTTCTCATCCAAATCCAACAAGTTAAGTTTTCGTGTTGAAATATGTAAACTCAAACCCGTTCATAAAATTATCGTGTAACCCGTTATCAAACCCGTTAACACGTTAACTTTTTTCAAAATTATTTAAAAGTAAATAAAATATATTTGATTTATAATTCATAATCTATACTAAAAAATAATGAAGCAAAGATAAACATAAATATTTGTATCCTTTTATAAATCAAAAATAAAAACTAAAACAACATACTTAATTCATATTAAAAAATAACAAACCATACAAACGTAATACTTAAATCTTTTTACAAATGAATAATAAAAATTTAAAACAATATTGTTTAAAATAACAATAATACATAAATATATTCAATTTCAACTACATTTTCATTTTTTGCATAGACAATCCGATGCATATGACATCTTCAACCATAATGAGCACAACTTCAAAGGCAAAACACCTAAAAAAAAGTTAAATTGTATATTATTATTCAAATTGATATAGAAAAATTAAATAATGTATACCACTTAAATTTCAATACATCTAATCATCAATAGAAAATGTGTTAGAGCATTGTCCTAATTTAGCTTGTTCAACACTCAATGTAATGACATCTTCTGTGAATTCTTCTAAATTAATGGCATCATCTAAAACTGAATATATAATAAAATTAAAAATATTCATGTTAAAAAAATAATAATATATATAAATGTAAATGTAAATTACTTCCCTTTCCAAAAAGTCAATCTCTTGTACATAATAAAGCTTGTACTACATCTATCTTTATTAGTAAATTAAGTTTTTTTTATATTAATAAATTACTAAAATGTCATTAAGGACTAATGGGTCCTTAGTGGGTCTAACGGGTCAAAGCTGCCCCCTCAACCATTTGGTGTTCGCTCTGAGAGCCAGAGGAAAAGAAATGTCACAATATTTTTTTTATAAATGTCAAAGTGATGGAAAAGAAAAAATATCTTTTACATACCTGCCCAGTTTGTCAACTTTTTTTGAAATGCTACAAAGAAAGATCTTTCTATTCACAGCAGATTTCGCGGATAAACTCGTTAACACCCATTAAGATAACGAGTTCATAACGTGTTGACCTGTTATCAACCCAATCCATTTCAGACAAACCCAAACCCGTAAAAATTGTTCGTGTCGTATTAACGGGTCGTGTTAAAATTTTCCAAATCTACCAATAACCATTTCCACGTTCCTATTTCACCGTTAATTACAACAGTACTAGAAAGTAGCCAAATAAAAAACTACACCTCTCTCGACAAACCCCTATATTAAATCAAATAATATTTTGTCATAAAATAAACCGATAGAAAGATGTAAAGAGAAAGAGTGAAAATAGAGAAGAAATCATTGTATTTCTAATTCGAACCACAATCTTATAATACTCTTTTTAAAAGTTCGAACTTATAATAGATTGACTAAATTGAAATATATACATTAACATATTAATTATAGTATTCTAATCTTTTGTTGTATAGATAAATATCAAGTGATAAGATAGAGATCTAGAAGTATAAAACCTCTTAATAATATAGAATTTTAGTAATATCTGCATATATCTCCATAATTATAACACTCCCTAGAATATTACTGCACCATATACATACTTTGTTAAAAATATTGCTGTAAAAATCAGTGGGAAAAACCGATGAAGGAAAAAATAGTACATAGCCACAAT
Organism: Ochetophila trinervis; assembly: GCA_003254975.1. Lineage (NCBI taxonomy): Eukaryota > Viridiplantae > Streptophyta > Magnoliopsida > Rosales > Rhamnaceae > Ochetophila > Ochetophila trinervis. The sequence goes on from QANX01003285.1 coordinate 252,090, forward strand.
ATATTTGGAATGCACATGTGCCTCATATCTTTGATCAGGAGAACCTTATCGGATAAAAAATTGATCAAGAAAAAATGGTACAACCATAAACCTTTCACAGTTGACCTATTGCAAAGAATTTCAAACATGCATACTTATGTCCAACTTGATGCAATAATAAAATATTTAAATGATTTTGGACCTATTTGACATAATTTTTGCTTTTGATTCTCTTCTACTTATTTAAAAAAATGCTTCATGGAAAATGTATTCTTTACTGTTTTTGGTTAAAAGAGTTTCTGGAGGTCATAAACACTTTCAAAAAATTATCCATAACACTTCCAAAAATAATTTTTGACATTTAAAAGCTGTTTTTGACTTTTTAAAATTGATGCCAAATAAAGCTTTTATATGATCAAAACCAATACTTGCTTATCAGACATCTAGTACTTCCACTAAAGAACACATACCTAGCCTGTGATATAGCATTACATGAAATTAAATAACTAAAATATAATAGCCTGCTCTAGAGATTATTATTAACCAAAATTGATAAATTTTTGAAAATAACGAAAAAGCCTGTTTAATGTCAATTTAATATTTTCCTGTAAATATAGCACTTGTTGTAGAACTCGGCCTCACACACATACATATATAACAAGGAAATAGAAAAGAAAAGAACATAGAAGAAATTATAAGGGTTCAGCAAGAATTGCCTACGTCTTCTGCTAGCTTCACTAATGGAGCCCCTGCTATTTCATTATCTGTATTGTAAGATTACAAGCTTATATCACAATTTAACTCTCAATCAAAAGAAATCCTTGAATCCATTTACACCCGATTACCTTATTCACAAATCTTTCATGAAGAAAGACTTCTTAGAATTCTAAGTCAAGAGAAGGAAGAAGAAAGAGATTTACATAAGAAAATAGAGAGAGAGCCCTAATCGCAAACACTAAAGAGAAATAAACCCCAAATCTATTTTTATCCCACTCTGACTGTCGAAGGAAATTTACAAGATATAGGCCAAAGCAATACATAGTGTTTTTGCCTAAATACCAAAACTACATTGTTTCTCATTAATACAAAACCAACTTATTTATGTATCATTTTCAACAATCTCCACCTTGATACATAAATAATTAACAAAGTAAAATAGCAGGAACTGCACATCAGCTTCTCAGCTACTAGACCCATATTGTCAACCAAGTTCAATTCTAAGCAACTGCTTGCAGGTTTGTAACTTGATCAGAGGAACCACTTTGGTGCCCATGTTTGAAGGATTGTACTCTTTAGGAATCTTCTCAACTTGAACAATTCCAAGCTCAATTACATCTCTTACAAAATGAAACTTAACATCTATATGTTTAGTTCTTTTATGAAATATAGGATTCTTACATAAAAATATTGAACTCTGATTATCAGGAAAAATAGTTACCTTGTGATGTAACAACTTTAGTTCAGTTAACAAACCTTTTAGCCATAATGCTTCTTTTACTACTTCAGTTATAGCTATATAATCTGCTTCTGTTGTTGATAAAGCTACAATTAGTTGCAGATGTGATTTCCAACTAACACAGCTCCCACACAAAGTGAATACATAAGAAGTAGTTGACCTTCTCTTGTCCTTATCACCTGCAAAATCAGCATCTACATATCCTTTTAGGGTTACCCTTTCATCAGAATGTTTAAACATTAAACCAGTTTTAACAGTGCCTTTAAGATATCCGAGAAGCCATTTTAAAGCTTCCCAGTGTTCTCTGCCAGGATTGGCCATATACTTGCTCAAAACACTTATAGCATGTGCCACATCAGGTCTAGTAAATATCATTGTGTACATGACTGACCCCATTGCACTAAAATAAGGAACACTTAGCATATCTTCCTTTTCTTGTTCATTAGAAGGACATTGACTAGTAGATAGATTAAAATGATTTCCTAGAGGAAAACTAACAGGTGCAGCATCATGCATAAAGAATTTAGTTAAAATTTTATCATAGTAATTTTTCTGATTAAGAAACAAAGTTCTTTTGTTTCTGTCTCTTATAATATCCATGCCTAAAATTCTCTTAGCATGACCTAAGTCCTTCATGTCAAATTCAGATTTAAGACTCCTCTTTATTTTCTGAATTTCTTCCATATTTTGACAAGCCAATAACATATCATCAATAGAAAGCAGTAAATATGTAGTATTACCTCTAGAAGAACCTTTGTAATACAAACACATATCATATTTACTCCTTTTAAAACCAATTTTGGCAACATACTGATCAAACCTTTTATACTACTATCTTGGAGCCTGTTTTAAACCATAAAGGGATCTTTTTAATTAACAAACCAGTTATTGTTTACCCTTAACAGTAAAACCATCAGGTTGACTCATATAAATTTTTTCATCTAAACTACCATGTAAAAAAGTAGTTTTAACATCCAATTGTTCCAATTCCCAATTGAAATGAGCAACCAAAGCTAGAATTATTCTAATAGTAGTTTATTTTACTACAGGAGAAAATATTTCATTATAATCTACTCATTCTCTTTGAGTAAAGCCCTTGGCAACTAGTCTAGCTTTAAATTTAACAAGATCTTTATTAGTTAGCCATTCTTTGACTTTAAAAATTCATTTACAGTCAACAATCTTTTGATTCTTTAATTTAGGAACTAACATCCATGTTTGATTTTTATGAAGGGAATTTATTTCATCTTTCATTGCCTCATGCCACTGTTTAGCATACACACTGTTCATAGCTTCTAAAAGGCTCACTATCAACTAATTCTTGATAAGAAACTAAAGCAAAAGAGATAAAGTCAGCATATCCATACCTCAGTGTTGGTTTTACATGCCTTTTGGATCTGTTCATTGTTAGTTCATAATCTTGTATTAACTGATCTGGTTGAACAGGGACAGCTTCATTTTCTACTTCTGGTTTTGTTTTAGCAACTGTTTCTTCAACATATTCTGCTCTTGGTTGAGGTTCTGATATGTTACTAGTAAAAGGTTGAAGCTCCACCTTATTCTGAGCACTATTTTTAGCTTGAGCTTCATTTTCACTTTCTGCAATGTTAGTCTTTAAACAGGGCATAACAAATTCATTGAAAACAACATCCCTACTACTAATTACCTTAAAACCTCTAGATTCATACAACCACAACCTATATCCTTTTATTCCTTCTAGATAACCAAGAAAAATACACTTAATAGCTCTTGGTTCAAGTTTTCCCTCCTTTTGATGAGCATAAGCTTGGCAGCCAAAAACTCTCAGATTAGATATTTCAAGTTTGTAGCCACTCCACATGAACTCAGGTGTATTACAATCTATGGCTGTTGAGGGACACCTATTAACTAAGTAGGTAGCAGTAACAACATCCTCTCCCCATAAAGTCTTAGGCAAACCAGAGCTAGATAACATACATTTGACATTGTCTAAAAGAGTTCTATTCATTCTCTCAGCAACATCATTTTGTTGAGGGGTGTATCTCACAGTTCTATGCTTTTGAATACCCTGATTTGAGCAAAAACTTTCAAATTCTACATTACAGAACTCTAAACCATTATCAGTTCTAAGAACTTTCAGTTTATTGCCAATTTGATTTTCCACAAGAGCAAACCAGTTTTTAAACTTGCTAAAAGCTTCACTCTTATGTTTTAGCAAGTAGACCCAAACCTTTCTAAAGTAGTCATCAATTATAGAAAGAAAATATATGTTACCTCTCAATGTTAGTGTTTGTGAAAGACCCCATAAATCTGCATGGGCATAGTCCAGAACAGAGTTTGATTTGTGTGTGCCAGTTTTAAAACTCAATCTATGTTGCTTTCCTAAGATGCAATACTCACAGAAATCCACACTACTAATACTGTCTCTCTTGAACAGACCCTGTTTATTAAAAAATTGAAGACCTGTCTGACTAATATGACCAAGCCTATTGTGCCATAATTTGGTTTTATCAGTAGAAACAATAGCAGCTAAGTTTCCAGTAACCGTTTGACCCTGTAAGACATACAAAACACCTCTTTTAATGCCTTTCATAACTACCATAAAACCCCAAATTTCTCTGAAGATCAGGAATGTATCTTACATTCCTTAAGGTTCTAACTATATCATCTGACATCTTAATGGAGACTTCTCCTATCCCAACTATGTCACAAGGCATATTATTCCCATCAAAACCTGACCAACATTACACTTTTGAAAACTGTTAAACTAATTTAACCCAAATTGAAGAAGCAGATTTAGAATCATTTATCTTCATGAGGACATTTTCTGCTAGATGAAGTATAATCGTACTGTATGAATTCTCAAAGAAAGAACCCGAGCTCTAATACCACTGTTGTAGAACTCGACCTCACACACATACAGATATAACAAGGAAATAGAAAAGAAAAGAACATAGAAGAAATTATAGAGGTTCGACAAGAATTGCCTACGTCTTCTGCTAGCTCCACTAATGGAGCCCCTGCTATTTCATTATCTGTATTGTAAGATTACAAGCTTATATCACAGTCTAACTCTCAATTAAAAGAAATCCCTGAATCCCTTTACACTCGATTACCTTACTCACAAATCTTTCATGAAGAAAGACTTCTTAGAATTCTAAGTCAAGAGAAGGAAGAAGAAAGAGATTTACATAAGAAAATAGAGAGAGAGCCCTAACCACAGACACTAAAGAGAAATAAACTACAAATCTGTTTTTATCCCACTCTGATTGCTGAAGGAAAATTACAAAATATAGGCCAAAGCAAAACGCAGTGTTTTTGCCTAAATACCAAAACTACACCGTTTCTCATTAATACAAAATAGAAACCAACTTATTTGTGTATCATTTTCAACAGCACTAAACCTAGCTAGTAATTTCATTGCAAATGCATATCAAGTTTGGTCTAATTTACAATCTACTATGCTCATATAACTATGAATAATGGATCTTATGGCCCCAACATTGTTAATTAACCTTTTTGAATTTTAAAAGATGTTGATTCTCCTCGTATGACATTTATCATTGGTGTTATTCATATCATCTAAACAATGAAGTCATTTTGCTGACTTTATAATAAACATACAAAAACAAACTTATTGTTTTCATTTTCATACTTCTAATATGTAGTAATTATACCATATACCTTTGGATTGCTTTAGACTACACAATGATATTTGCATTTTAATATTATATTTGTTTCAAGTATCATTTTCATTTATATTATGAAATTTATACACACCAATAAACTTTATATTAATATTTGCGTCTAGTGACTCATATAAGTATATAGTCACTATGTCCATTAGGTACATATTAAGTATTTCTTTAACGGCTAAACTAATAAGATAATAGAGTGCAATATCATTCATAAGAGGGAATAAAGCACATAAAAAATGATGTCTGGTTTTTGCGAAAATTCTTAGGCAATTAATTGCTCTATATTAATCACTTTATTGCGTTTTTTCACAAATACCCACTTGCATTTGACATAGATCATATTGTTGGGTGCTTGACCATAAACATTACGCTTCTAT